>JACEVL010000156.1:627500-907500 GCA_020284085.1 Aporrectodea caliginosa | reverse complement strand
GGCAATAGAGAATATAAGAAGCACTGAAATCCTTCTCTCCATGTACCCTCTGACAGTGCGTTGCAAATCCATTTGGAACAGTCTTCCCGTCTACATACATACTGTTCCTTCTAACTAATTTTCCCCCTCTCTCCCTCTCTCCCTCATTTTTAGCTTTCACTCTGTCCCATTATCTTCCCTGTACCCCTATGCTGTCGCACTGCTTCTCTCTCTCCTTCTCTCTTCTTCTCAACTTGCGTTACATTCTCTTGGTATCATATGACCCACAGGTTTCAAGCCCAAGTCGGCCATGTTTACAGCCTCTGAGAGGCTCTTAAAAGGCACAGATGCCTAAAACTCCGTTTATTCATTAGCGCTTCGCTACGTTACATCAATTTTCCATATTCCCTGAATTCATTCGTTTAATAACTTCACCCATGATTCATTCGTTGTGTATCACGATCGAAATTGCAGTCGCTAACCTTTTCATTTCAGAGGACTGGAGACCAGGCGTTAACTGGAGCGGATCAACCGATGCTAAATCCACCAACACAACAATATTATTACCAATCCTCATACCAGCCATCATACCAACAAGATTCAGCTATTCGACTTCAACCGTTCAAACCCAATCCGTCATACCCACTAGGTTCCGCCATTCCACCTCAATATCTCCAGCCGAATCCATCATACCAAGAAGGTTTCGCGTTTCCACCTCAACCATTCCAGCCGATTCCACCTTCCACGGATCCCCCTCCATACACCAGGGAGCCAGTTCCTTATCCCAAAGCCCGTTTCACATCCTCTGCAGATCCCGAAATGGGATACACGAAAGCCAACTGGGTCCTTTGACATCTCTAAAGGCTGGTCGCGAAGGTCACCGATCAACGTCAACCTTTGACCCGGTTCAAATTCACGAAACTATGACCTTTGAACTGCTCTATATATTGCCATGTTTCTGTTCGTTTCATTGGTCTTCATGATTGTAATTGTTATTGTAAAGGCGTAACTAATGTGTCTTCTCATGCATTGTCATCCTCAACTGTCTTCCTGCAACCTATTTTCATATGTATACATGTTACATGTTTATGTATAATAAACAGTTCCTATCCTATACCATTGTAGTCTAGGTAATTTGCTTCCATGCTATTCTATTTCTAATCTTGCAATATTATTCACAAGACATCTACAAACGACCTTTAAAATCGATAACCAAACTTCAGGTTGGGATATAAGTCGGAAAGAAGGTTATCCAGGGATATGTGTTTTAATAGCAGTCTAAATGTATGTGGACACACTAGCATTTAATTTTACCTGCCATAACTTTCAAAACTTTCTTTGTCCTGTCTCTGAATCGACAGATGAAAGCATTAAGAAGCCGAAATATTGTCATCACCTTGCCTTTTAATTCCAATATCAATCTTTATTTCACCAACCACTGGTAGCACAAAACAATAACAAGACACATAAGAATATGAAAAATACGTCAGGACAGAGCACCTGCCTGAAGCATCATACAGTTTGCCTACTCCAGGTTTATAGCATCGTAAAAACTCAATCAGCTTTTGGCATAATTTTTTGATAAAACACAACCTAACAATCTGACCACAGCTTTGCCACCCGTGTTACATTTCTGTTTTTTCCCGCTTGGCCTGGGTCGTTATCGCCTCCGAGTAGGAATCTCGAAGGGGGCTATATAAAATATAAAATTCTGTTGATTGATTGATTGATTGACTGAATGTTTGTTTGATTGAATGATTGACTGATTTATTCATTGATTGGATTGTTGGGAAATCGCGTTCTTCTCGTTAACAAAAGTCTTTGATGTACATGCACAAAATGCAGTACCAATTCAAAATATAGTCGTGGTTACGAGTCGTGAATTGCATAAGCCTGGATCGCAGTAGCTGAGAGATTAGGCTAAGCGATAGCGAAATTTAAATTAGGTACGAATTCAAATATCGGACTATAATAACAGCCTGAATTATCATTAGGCCTACTAGATGCTTATGTGTTTCCTTGTTAGTTAACAAATTTAATTTGACCAATACCTGTTATCTGACTACTGTATGTATCATCTGCTGTCATGGAATATTTGTAAATGGTAGACTGTTAGCTTTGGCATTAAAGCACATTCACTGTCGCATGATCTAGGCTAAAGCACAGTTTAGTCTGATGGCTAGAAAGATTATACAGCCATCTGACTATTCTGTAGTTTCCAGACTTTAGATGCAAGGAAGTCATGAACGCTACCAGAATTATTTAAGTCGCGGAAAGGTACATTAATAAGTACATATACATATACATATAATTAAATATGAAACATAGTATTTAAATCAATCCCTTCATGCATAGGCCTACATATATAGCCCTACATACAGCAAACCTTTATTAGAATAATCGAGTGCGTGGTAATTAATAATTCTTAGTAACATCCTGTGGTCCCCTTTCTTCTCACCACATCGATAGTAACTACTTCCACCTGGCAGATCTATTTTTAAACCCCGTCGGTAATACCTCGCTCTGGAAATTCCCGGAAGAGACGCGTTTGTGGCCGTGGCCCAGAACTTACTCACAAGACGAACAGGACAAACCTATAAATAGGAGATATATTATATTCGTGAGAGATTTGCTCTACAGTGTCCAGAATTTTAAGCTTTAATCAGTCCTACGAAGCATATTCATATCTTGCCTGAGCCTAGACGTGATAACATTCATTACTTTATTTTATTTTAGAAAGAACTTCAAGGTGAGTGCAATTGGTCTTATCTATTTACTTACTTAGACCTAGTCTCTTAATTGCTTAATTATCCCTTACAAGTAATTGTCTGTTTATCGCACTAACTAACGTTGTTACTACAACCTCAGTAGACACGTCCTGGCTGGTGTCAAAGCACATTCACTGTCGCATGATCTCAAACACATTTTGTCTAATCGCCAGAAAGGATGATAGATCAATTCGACTACGAACGGTAACGTTAGGCTCTGCTAACTCAGAAGACGCCTTATTTTTGATGAGCGCATTCTCGCTGGATCGCATTCTGTAGTTCTCAGAGTTTACCTTTCACACTTCCTGAGTTTCAAGGCATGGTATGTAGGCCTATATCAGAACACTTAAAATAGAGCATTTTTAAGTGTCTAAAAGAAGCGCTTTCTATGCTCGGTCCTCTATGATGTTAAATGCCATTTTACAGCTAAACTATTACATCAGGTAACAAAAAAGTGCACAGTAAACTAGAAAAAGAGTCACGTAACTTAGAGGCGGGCCCACGCACACACCAAGTTTGATGGCACGGTATCTTCTTAGATCTTACAATTTTACATATTTGATTTAGGCCTACCTCATCCCACACTGCGTAGCAACCTCGGAAAAGTTGCTCACCCATAATTGTCTGTGCAGAAGGCAATAGGAAACCGAACACTCATCTCATCCCCGGATGGCATAAAAGCCAATGGACCTGGCCTCGGGCAAAGAACTCATCATAATAATAGTCATTCTATCTTATCAAATCGGACGATACCCGATGTTACTTGACTGACCTAGGATCTCGACCTGGGATAGAACCTATAACCTAACTTTCGCTATCGATTTTTCTTCTGACTCTGCGCCTCTCTAGAAGCTTTAATCGGAGACTTCGCTTTCTTTAGGCGCAATAGAAATCTCGAAATTACGATTACAATTACGATATTGATATTTCTTTCTTCTGTTACTCATCAGGTTCACGAAACTATTGGTTGGGTCAGACGACATCTTCTACCATTCGAGGATGATCAGCAGCCATGGCGACCACTTCTCTGACCACACACATTTCTGCCAGACAGACGTCATACAGCAAGGGTCAGGGCCACATCCTTACGGTGTAGCCTCAGGGACGACCGTTGTTGTCCATCACGGTCGCAGGCGCATCAAAGGTAAGGGCTACGTGGCCCTCGGAGCGTTCCTCCTGGTTGCCTCCTTCGTCCTGCTCATCTGCGGTGCACTCTTCGTAACAGGAGCCATCGGAGGGTAACAGACACTTTGTATTCAACTGGCAATTCTCTTGCCTTTATTTCAGATTTCTGTCGGTCGAATACTGACAATTTTCGGCAATAATTCTGGTTATTTATGCTGTTAGTATATATATACTAGAACTACTTCTACCAATACATCGCCTACTGCGACTGCTACTACTCTTGCTACTACTACGACTACTGAGACTACTACTACTGCTGCCGCCACCGCCGCCGCCGCCGCCGCCGCCACCACCACCCCCACCACCACCACCAGAGGCCACTGGAACGAACTGTATCAACTATCTCATCATAGTACAACAAACAATGCCATAGGATTAGATACCTGATTACCTGCGGCCCACATAGAATTTAGCTACGGTATAAGCTGAGCATATCGATCATACAGTGTCGATGGGAAGATAAGGAAGCGAGGGAGAGGTCTGGCTGAATATTCACTAGCGCTATAGCAGTTGCCAATTAATACAACTGGTATATACTTACTTACTTTCTTACTTAAGATGAAGGAAGCTTCGGATCGAAGACCTTGTTCTGCTCATCTAACATGGCAACTTACGAAATGTGCAAAACAGACCTGTTGAGTCGTCCGTTAATGTTGTTTTAATATGGGAGCCATGTTAACGATTAATATACTTTCCAACATTCAGACACACGACGGTCGGTTTAAATAGTAGAAGAGTTATTTCTTTTCTCGCTTAGGATCACCATGCATTGAAATTCTTAGCATTTCCTATTCCATATACTGTCTTGCTAAAAGACACGAATTGTCTGTAGGTCTGGATTTGCTGGACATCTTTGGAGCGTATACTTTTGGGTCAAAACTGATGCAGCAGTCAGTCTGAAACCGATCGTTCAGACGCTGGGTTTAGCCGCCTGCGAGGAGCATTTCTCGAAGAAAAGCTACATATATCTATAGAGATGTAATGTAATGTAATGAAAATTTTCGAAAATTTCTCAGCGCGACACAAAAGCCGCGTCAGGGAGACCAGCTTATTCACCAGCGTTATATCAAATCAATTCCGTTGTTTTGTCCGTTCCAGGCCAGAATCCGATGTCCCCTTATACGATTTCACAACATCATTTAGCTCATAACCTGAAATGAGTTTCTGATTAAGAAGTTCTGTTTATTTTGTCTTACAGGTCATATGAGTTTAGTACACCAGTGTCGATGGCATTGTTCGGCTTCGGTGGAATGACTCTCCTGATGGGACTCTGCTTCATCATTCCGTCGGCTCGATATGAGATGAAGAAGAACAAACAGCAGCAGCAGCAGCCGGTGAGCATAGCCAGGTTGCAGTGCAGCAACTGTAGATTGTAAGAGTCAGACCCAGACCCGGATTGCCCATCACAATAATTGGGCAGGTGCTTGGGGTATCCCAGTTGCTTGGAGTACCCCATGCAAGTTGCTTGGAGTATCCCAATAGCTTTGGAGTATCACAGTAGCTTGAGGCACCCCATGTTGCTTGAGCAACAGCAGCGTAAAGTGGCCTCGATATCACGGCCATTAGTTTCTTCACACAGCGTTTCATCGCCATTTTCCTTTAGTGTTGACCTTTAAACTTGACAGTGTCTCTTACATCACCTTGTGTCAGGGAGTCACAACGATCCATAATCCGGACACGACCTCTTCAGAGGTCAAAGTCTCCGATGCTCCTGTTTGGCTATGGATAGTCTGAGTTTTGCAAACCAATGAATTGCCACAACATTGCGATGCAACAGAACATCACATGTAACCTTCTTGATGTGCTGGCCCGTGAGACAACTCCCATTTGAGTGCCGCTTCGAACTATCTTGTCACAAACGGAATTATTGCAGTTACATTACACGACAGGTGTGACTAAAGGCATTAGAGAATGCAAGAAACACTTAAATCCTTCCCTCCGCGTATTCTCAGAATTAGCCAATCCATTTGTAACAGTCTTTCTTGCAACACAGGCACTGCTCCTTCTAACTCACTCTCTCTCCCTTCTTTCCTCTCCCGACCTCATTTTTCACTCTGTCCATATATCTTTACTGTACCCCTCCGCTGCCGCACTGCTTCTCTCCCTCGCTCACCCTTTCCCTCAACTTGCGTTAGGCCTACATACTCTTCATATCAAAATAATAATGACCCACGGGTTTCGATCCCTAGTCAGCCATATTTACAGTCTTCGAGAGGCCCTTAAAATGCATTTATTTTCAGATACGCACAGATGCCTAAATCCCCTTTAATTCATAAGCGTTTTGATAACGTTACATCCATTTGCCATATTCATTTAATTCGTTCGTGCAATAGCTGCTCCCATGATTCATTCGTTATGTGTCGGGAACTGTTGTTCGAAATTACAACCGCTAGCCTGTTAATTTCAGAGGACTGGAGACCATCCGTCAAGTGGACCGGATCAACCGAGGTTCAATCCACCGAGACAGCCATATGACCAACCCTCATACCAACCATTCTACCAACAAGGTTCAAATATTCCACCTCAAGCATTCCAGCCGAATCCACCTTCCACGAATCCCCCTCCATACACCTGGTCGTCGCCAGCTGCTTATTCCAACGCCGGGTTCACATCCTCTGCAGGTCCAAAAATGGGATACACGAAAGCCAACTGAGTCGCTGGATATCTCTAAAGGCAGGTCGCAAAGGTCACCCATCAACCGTCAACCTTTGACCCGGTTCAAATTCACGAAACCATGACCTTTGAACTGCTCTATATAGACATGTTTTATGCTCGTTTGTAATTGTAAAGGCGTAACGCATTTGTCTTCCCATGCATTGTCATCCTGAACTGTCATCCTGTTGCTTATGTTCATCTTTGATTGACAGTTCCTATTCTATTCCGTTGTTTTCTTTATAACTTGATCCCATTATATTTTTAATGTAGGTCTATTATAGTTCTATTCAATTCCACTATATCTGCTATGATATTTAATTCTGTTCCATCCTATTACATTCGGTAATTATGCTAATTTATTCGATTTTGTTCCATTTATTCTAGTCGATTCTTTTCTATTCTAGAGTCTTCAGAGCGGACGAAATGTCTAATATTTAAACTTACCTGTCATTACTTTTAACGCTTTCTTTTTCTTGCCAATGTATCGGCAGATGAAAGAATTAAGAGGCCGAAAATATTGTCATCACCATGACTTTTAATTCCAGTATCAATCTTTTTTTCACCAAACAATGGTAGCGCAAAACAAGAAGAAGAAATATAAGAATATGAAAGACACGTGAGGACAGCCTGGACAGGGCACCTGCCTGTAGCATGATACAGTAGGCCTACTCCAGGTTTATATATAGCATCGAAAAAACTTACTCAGCTTTGGTATAATTTTGAAAAAAATCACAACCTACAAATCTGGCGACAGCGTTGTCACCAGGGGCACATTTCTACTTTTTTCCGCTTGGACTGGGTCGTTAGCGCCTTCGAGTAGGAATCTCGAAGGGGGCCATATAAAATTCTATTGATAGATTGATTGATTGATTGATTGATTGATTGATTGGATTGTGGGGAAATCGCGGTCTTGTCGTTAGGTAAACAACAGTCTTCGATGCACTGTCATGCACATGTACAAAATGCAGTACCGATTCAAAATATAGTCGTGGATTCCATAAGCCTGGATCGCAGTATATAGATTAGGCCAAGCGAAGGCGAAATTTAAATTGGGTACGGATTCGAATCTCGGACTATAATATCGCCCAGTATTATCATTAGGCCTCCTGCATGGATACTTATGCGTTTAGCCTACTTTTCAGTTAACAACTTTAATTTGAACAATGCGCATTATCTGACTGTTGTGTGTCATCTGTAACAGTTGTGATGGAATTCATTTGTAAACGGTAGACTGTTAGCGCTGGTATCAAAGCACATTCACTGTCGCATGATCTAGGCTAAAGCACATTTTAGTCTGATGGCTAGAAAAGTTTACGCAACCATCTGACTATTCTGTAGTTTCCAGACTTTAGATACAAGGAAGTCATGAACGCTACCAGAATTATGTAAGACACGGAAAGGAACATTAATATGTACATTATATATCTATTATATATCTATTGGATATTTAAGAAAAACATTATTAAATATGTCTCACCAACTCTTTTCTTTCTTAGTTGTGACCTACCTCAAGAACTTTCCTTATCTCTACATATAAATTGCTCAACGTCTTCTAACTGTTTCAGAATTAAATTGACACAGTTCTTTGAATATTTCTCCTTTCTTCAAACACAGTTATTTCAAACGTACAATCAAAGTTCTTATCAATACAGCTCAACTGCAACTTCTAACATACAGCTCTCTACTGCATTAAACCAACTACTACACTGTATTGTTCAAATTCACTGTCATCAGCAGTTTCTAAGTTTGGCGCGCTAACTGCGTGTAGAGAATCTATCGTCAGCCAAAGTTTAGGCTACTTTAGGCCAAGCGCCCACGAGCCGACAGCGCAACTAAGGCCTAAGACTAAAACGCTTAACAATCGATACACATTATATATATATCAACCTAAAGAACACCTGTGCTCATTATATATGCAAAACACTTGTTCACATTACCTCCTTCCCTTTCTTTGGATTGAGCAAATTAAACTTAAAAATTTGCAAACTAATCCACTACTAAATTATGCAATAAACTTAATACTATATAATACAGTAAAATAAACAATCTTTATAATCTGGGTAAACAATCTGCTACAACATTTAATCGTCCTTTCTTATAATTAACCTCTACATCAAAGTTTGCAGTGCTAAAGCCCAACGCACCAGTTTAGCAGACTTAGACATAGATTCAGTCAGATAAGTTAAAGGATTGTGATCGGTAAAGATGTGAACTTTAGATCAATTATTATCTCTTTCAACTTATTTAGAGCCCAAACATAATAACGCATAGGCTTCTTTCTCTACAGTTGCCCATCTCTCTCTGGGTGTCAGTCAATTTCTGACTTATAAATGATACAGGGCGTTCTATTCCTTATCATCCAGCTGTGTTAAAACAGCTCCTACTGCAAAATCACTGCTATCACAGTACAAATTAAAAGGTTTTCCAACATCAAAAACATATAAAACAACTTTAGAGCGTACAGCATCTTTAAGTAAATTAAATGCCTGTTGATGTCTATCGGTCCAATCAATCTTATCTGGAACATGTTTGCTTGTCAAATAATCAGATAGAGGCTTCGCAATCTGTGCAAAATCTTTGATAAACTGTCTATAGTAACCAAAAAATCCAAGCAATTGCTTAACTTGTTTCTTCGTTTCTGGGGTTTTCAAATTAATTAAACTTTCAATTCTATCTGGATTCATTTGAATCGTTCCAGAACCAACCACATGACCGATGAACTTTACCTCACTCTTACAAAAGATACATTTCTTTAAAAGTTCAGAGGTAATGTTATGCAGTCTCATTTGCGTTAAATATGCATCTAAATGCTGTAAATGAATCTTCCAATCATCTGAATGCAGCAGCAATGTCATCTACATAGGGCTCAGCAAATTCATTTATGGGCTGTAAAACCATGTTAATTGCTTTAACAAATGTTCTTCCTGAGTTGATCATTCCGAAAGGAACACGAGTAAACTCGTACAGTCCATTGTGAGTAACAAAAGCAGTTTTCCATTGATCAGTTTGCTTAACAGGACAAGTTAGCAGTAAGCACTTCGACAATCAAAAATCGAGATCACATTTGATTTTCCAACTTTGTGCAACACGTCTTTTACAATCGGCATCGGATATTTACAATCCACAGTGAACGAGTTAATGTATCTGTAGTCGCAGGCAAGTCTCAGAGAACCGTCTTTCTTTTTAACAATAACCAGCGGACTTGCCATTCTGCTCGAAGATGGTTTATAATGTTGGCTTGAAGCATTTCTTTAATTTGTCGTTCAACTTCTGCTCGATAGATGGGTGGAATACGTCAAGCCATAAATTCCTTTTCACGAAATTCCGGTTTTCAGTTTGATTTCATGTTCAACCAATGTACATAGTCCAGGCTTTTCAGAAAATCGATCAGAATATTTGTTCAGTACTTCCAGCAATTGTTTTTGTTTGAGATAATGTTAAATGGTTAATCTGATCAGGATCAAGATTTTAAAAGAAAGACGGTTCTCTGAGACTTGCCTGCGACTACAGATACATTAACCTCGTTCACTGTGGATTGTAAATATCCGATGCCGATTGTGAAAGATGTTTTGCACAAAGTTGGAAAATCAAATGTGATCTCAATTTTGATTGTCGAAGTGCTTACTGGACTTGTCCTGTTAAGCAAACTGATCAATGGAAAACTGCTTTTGTTACTCACAATGGACTGTACGAGTTTACTCGTGTTCCTTTCGGAATGATCAACTCAGGAAGAACATTTTGTCACCAACTCTTTTCTTTCTTAGTTGTGACCTACCTCAAGAACTTTCCTTATCTCTACATATAAATTGCTCAACGTCTTCTAACTGTTTAAGAATTAAATTGACACAGTTCTTTGAATGTTTCTCCTTTCTTCAAACACAGTTATTTCAAACGTACAATCAAAGTTCTTATCAATACCACTCAACTGCAACTTCTAACATACAGCTCTCTACTGCATTAAACCAACTACTACACTGTATTGTTCAAATTCACTGTCATCAGCAGTTTCTAAGTTTGGCGCGCTAACTGCACGTGTAGAGAATCTATCGTCAGCCAAAGTTTAGGCTACTTTAGGCCAAGCGCCCACGAGCCGACAGCGCAACTAAGGCCTAAGACTAAAACGCTTAACAATCGAATACACATTATATATATATCAACCTAAGGAACACCTGTGCTCATTATATATGCAAAACATTAGTTCACACATTTGTTAAAGCAATTAACATGGTTTTACAGCCTATAAATGAATTTGCTGAGCCCTATGTAGATGACATTGCTGTGCATTCAGATGATTGGAAGATTCATTTACAGCATTTAGATGCATATTTAATGCAAATTAGACTGCATAACATTACTCTGAACTTAAAGAAATGTATCTTTGGTAAGAGTGAGGTAAAGTTTATCGGTCATGTGGTTGGTTCTGGAACGATTCAAATGAATCCAGATAGAATTGAAAGTTTAATTAATTTGAAAACCCCAGAAACGAAGAAACAAGTTAAGCAATTGCTGGGATTTTTGGGTTACTATAGACAGTTTATCAAAGATTTTGCACAGATTGCGAAGCCTCTATCTGATTTGACAAGCAAACATGTTCCAGATAAGATTGATTGGACTGATAGACATCAACAGGCATTTAATTTACTTAAAGATGCTGTACGCTCTAAAGTTGTTTTATATGTTTTTGATGTTGGAAAACCTTTTAATTTGTACTGTGATAGACAGTGATTTTGCAGTAGGAGCTGTTTTAACACAGATGGATGATAAGGGAATAGAACGCCCTGTATCATTATTTTATAAGTCAGAAATTGACTGACACTCAGAAGAGATGGGCAACTGTAGAGAAAGAAGCCTATGCTATTGTTTGGGCTCTAAATAAGTTGAAAGAGATAATAATTGGATCTAAAGTTCACATCTTTACCGATCACAATCCTTTAACTTATCTGACTGAATCTATGTCTAAGTCTGCTAAACTGGTGCGTTGGGCTTTAGCACTGCAAACTTTTGATGTAGAGGTTAATTATAAGAAAGGACGATTAAATGTTGTAGCAGATTGTTTATCTAGATTATAAGATTGTTTATTTTACTGTATTATATAGTATTAAGTTTATTGCATAATTTAGTACGATTTTCATAATTTAGATGATTTTGCAAATTTTTAAATTTAATTTGCTCAATCCAAAGAAAGGGAAGGAGGTAATGTGAACAAGTGTTTTGCATATATAATGAGCACAGGTGTTCTTTAGGTTGATATATATATATAATGTGTATCGATTGTTAAGCGTTTTAGTCTTAGGCCTTAGTTGCGCTGTCGGCTCGTGGGCGCTTGGCCTAAAGTAGCCTAAACATTGGCTGACGGTAGATTCTTTTACACGTGCAGTTAGCGCGCCAAACTTAGAAATTGCTGATGAAAGTGAATTTGAACTATACAGTGTAGTACAGTTGTTTTAAGGCAAGAGTTGGTTTGTTTGTTATTAAACTGTGTTTGAAGAAAGAAAGAAACATTCAAAGAACTGTGTCAATTTAATTCTTAAACAGTTAGAAGACGTTGAGCAATTTATATGTAGAGATAAGGAAAGTTCTTGAGGTAGGTCACAACTAAGAAAGAAAAAGAGTTGGTGACACACAGTAACTGCTTCGAGCGTGGCTCCAATCAGCAGTTACAGGCAGGAGCGTCTACACCATGTAAACCTTGGAGCAAATGCTCCACCCAAGAAATAGGGGGAAGACCTCATTGAGAAATTAGGGGGAAGTTTAAATTTATAAAATTTCGTACCATGCAGTAAGGTAATAATTAAATAATTATTAAGATGCTTGAAGTTTAAACTTATTGTGGTTAAGTGTCAGTAATATTTTAAAAGGCATTAGGCTCCTGGGCATTTGCCCTCTGCCCCCTCCTTGGTGGGCCTGGGTCCTACGATCCTTCACTGGGAACAAGTTGGGCTTCTTATCTCTGCATAGTAGAAATATGCTGTGGATAAATTGGACTTTGACATCCTGCCGACTGATGACCCTGCCGCTGACCTCTTCCCTGCCGATTTCGAGCCCCTGTGCTGCATCTGTCTGTAGCGTCAGGCCGACCCAGCCCTCGGTCGCTGCAGCTACGGCGCTACGGAGGCGCCTAAGATAAAATTCTAAACTAAACAACCCAGCATAATTTTTCAGAAAATGCTAAGGTCCTCCGTACCACTCGTCATAGGCTGGCGTGCCACAAATGGAACGTGTGCCACAGGTTGGCCATCACTGGTCTAAGTCATCGTTACCGTCAATAGCCTACTGACAGATAATTACAGTATTCTAGTGAAATGCCACGAGAAAAGCGAATTGCGAAGTTGCAATGCTTAGAAGTTTGCTGCAACATGTTGGTGCGTGGGGGAGTAATTTATATATATATATATCATCAAGGCTTTATAACCTGACAGAGTTGGTAACAGCAGAACGTGCATAGGAAAAAGATATGGTCCACTCTTAGTTCTCCGTCCAGAAGTACACCAAGGTCCCGGAAAATGTGTTGTGATTCACAGCTCTGGAATGCCTATATTTCATCCTTGTAGTGCCTGTCTTGTGCCAGTGGCAGAAACATAAATTGCACTTCCCTGTTCAGCCTCCTCAGCCTCTTTCAAAATCCCATACGTACCATTTGGTCAACGTCCCGACAAATGTGTTGTTGTTCTTCAAAGCCCTGGAATGTAGGCCTACTCCATCAACGCTTGAGACTCATCAACATAATCTGAGAACTCAAGTTTAGAGAGCAGTCATGATTGTGGGTTACGTCATTTGTGCATACAAGATGTACAGAAGCGGCCCCAAGACCGAGTACTATGCGACATCGAAGTTAACGGGTTCCCATGCATACTGAAGTGCTGAAACCAAAGACTACTATTATTGTCCACCCATCCGGATAAACTAAAGTAACTCCAACTACACTCATACAAATCCATTAGGCTGATCTAGTAAGCAGAATGTCGTGATCTACCGTATTAAACGCTGCACTCGTGTCAAGGAATGCTAACAGCGTGACGTGTCCGGCGTTGATTATATCCAGAACGTCGAGATAGGTCGGTTGAATGGACTCTTCTTAATCTGAATTCATATGCACTAGATGAACTATTGCAACACCTGCTGTACAACCACTTTCTCAGTAACCTTACACAGGAACGTATACGGTTAGAGTTGTGTCGATCTCATCCGCACCAATTCCCGGTTTCTTCAATGATGGCTCTCAGACATCCATCATTCAACTAATGAGACTTAGCAGCAACAGGCATTGGAGCAGCTCGTTGAGAAATCCCTTTACGGTCGAGATGGAGGTCATGAGGCAGGCATGTTTTGGATATAGTGAGGACAGAATCGACGTCTTAACAACAACGTCTGCCGCCAATCAAAGTCACTTTGAGCTTTTCCGGTACTTTGAAAAAGCTGATTTCTTCGTATCTCAGCGTACATCTTAAACTACAGTTCTCTGATTAAAAGAACCGTCTCTGACATCCACCAAGAATCAGATAGAATTAACAGCTCAATGCGGATCCGCTGCATATAGAATCACCGGCGATCAGGTTCTTCCCTGATATGCTTTTTCTTCTTCCCGAGCTCCTCGTTTAAAGGCAGACTTCTCTGCAGAAGCTTAATAGCTCCAATCAGTGTTATCCATTGTGTGCAATGTCTATTATAGGAATCAATGTTGTCTACTTCCAATCCAAAGCGCATTTGTGGTGTACTTATAGTTATGTTAACATGCGCTTTATTAAGCATTTATATAACAACAACAACAACAACAACAACAACAATAATAATAATAATAACTTTGAAACTAGTAATAATAATAATAATAATAATAATAATAATAATAATAATAATAATAATAATAATAATAATAATAATAATAAGCGTAAGTATAACATATGACATAGCATACATAGCATAACAAAGCATAGTATAGCATAACATTGCATAACATGACATGCATAACATAGCATAAAATAGCATGACATATCATAACATAGCATAACATAGCATAACATGACATAAAATAGCATAGCATGGCATAACATAGCCTAACACAGCATAACATGACATAACATATCACAACTTAGCACATATAGCATAACATGACATAAAAACATCTTAGCATAGCATGAATATCTTTCTGACTATATGCAAAAGCCGTTATCTGCGACCTCGTCTCGTTCCTTACGCTCTGCTGATTTGCTTGATCTTTTTGTTCCTAGGACTGCCTTGGCTCAACGCCGGGCATTTGCTGTGGTTGGTCCCTCTGCTTGGAATGACCTTACCCCCTCACTAACGGCTAAACTAATGACTGGTTTTTCCTCATCGGTCTCTCGCGTTTTAAAGACGTTTCTTTTCCCCCGGGATTTCGTGCTGAGAGCGCCTCTGAATAGATATTCTGAGAGAGGCGCTATTTAAATCTATAGATACGATACGATATATAGCATACATAGCATAACATAGCATGACAGGCATACAAAGCATAGCACAGCATAGCATAGCATAACATGGCGTAACATAATTATATCATAACATGAAATAAAATAGCATAACATGGCCTAACACAGCATAACATAGCATGACATGACTTAACCTCTCGTCGTGCTCTGCGCTCTTCGGCTAAGGGGAGCTCTTGGTCCCTCGGGCCCGCTCCTCGGTCAGACAGCATCGAGCCTTCTCGGTTGTTGGCCCCTCCACTTGGAATGGGCTCTAGCTTGTGTTACGCTTACTGCCCCGGAATAATTTGCCTGCTTTCTACCAACTGCTAAAGTCCTTTCTGTTTGGCTGTGGCTGGGCTGGGAGCGCCTCTGAGTAGGCATCTTGAAGAGGCGCTATATAAATCCCCGGAATGAATGAATGAATGAAAGGACATGACATAGCCTAGCATACATAGTATGACATAACATAAGATGGCATAACAAAATCATAACATAGCATATATTATAGCATAACATAGCGTAACATGGCATAACATAGCATAACATAGCACAACATGGCATAACATAGCATAACATAGCACAACATGGCATAGCATAACATAGCACAACCTGGCATAATATAGCATAACATGGCATAGCATAGCATAACATAGCATAACATCGCAAGGGTTTAAACTGATTCAGAAGCCATTTTGTATGCTTTACAGCCACTGCAATCACCGGGAATCGAGCAGTAGGTCTGAGAAGAAATAGGCGGCGGCTGCGTTAACTGTCAGTTGTGTTCATCATCCAAAGATGTATAGGTTTTACCTGTCGAGCGTCGAATCTGTTCTCAGGTGCGCTTCCACTTGGTCCTGACTTTCCCATCTCAAATCCCGGAGCGTCAACGAACTGGATGACGGACTCTTCGTCATCCAACTGGACCGTCACCGTCTCCTCGTCTCTTTCTTCTGCAGTCGACCGGAAAGAAATAATAATCAGACGCAACATTTAATCAGTTAAAGTATATCTGGGCAGTGGAGAAAAGAGTCCCAAAAATATATATATTCTTTGGGACATTTATAACTCCGCCACTGCTTGTACTTTGGCAGTGCCAGTCCCAAGCCTGGATGAAGGAGGAAGGCGACGCTAATGATCTTTGTTATCACACAGTGTCGTTTAACTGAAACTACTACTACAGAGAATATATGTCGATATTCGTGGCTTAAGCAGAAGTGTTACCTTTTCCTCAATGCTTACCTGACAATAGCAGATGATAAACGGTTTATCCTGCGAATAAGACTTTTGGCCATCGTCGTTACAAAAATAAACAGTTTCGAGAGAATCTTTGGTCCCAGATACTCCCAGACTCGTATGCTTACTTATTTACTAACGGAATTTGTCTCGAACTAGATACTCTTGTGGCTTCCACGGAAGCTCCTCGGTAGGGTGGTCCACAGATACATGGTAACACAAATGTTTTTTGGACCACCCTACTCCTCGGCTCGCCTGCCCTTCAAATCAATTTAAATTTATTGGAATCGATTCGGTAATTGACACATTCACAATGCACAGTGTATGACGCTAGTATTATAAAGTTCACATATTATGCAAGTACTAATTAATACCAGACAATGTCCTGTAATATTGTGAAAAATGGATGTTCAAAGTAATAGGGTAATTCGACTCACGAGGAGAAGAAGCTCAAAGGCTTATCTAGTCATCCTGGAGATAAAGTGGTTAAACATAAGAGGAACATCAATCAACACCGTAGAGTATAAGAATTCATAGTCATTGCAGAAGAAAAGTTATCAGCCTTTGAGTACGTGTTCTTTCTAGGCCAGCTTGACGGAATTGAGAGAATTTAGAGAACGGATGTTCATGTCAATAGAATTCCATAGTTTGGGATCTGCTATTCTAATAAATAGTCTTGCACTGTCTTGGTTCCGCACGGATCTTCCAGGCGAAATTGACACAGATCGAGCTTTTCAGATCTTACTAGCTTTGCCTTACACATCACCGCTTCCTTTAGATCTATTAGATGCATTCAGTGGCTGCAGAAGCTTCCGACAAACTGATCAATGTTGCTCTTTCTCAGTGGCATCGTGTAAGAGGCGTTTATACTTTATACCAACAGCAGAGTCATGTGTGGTACATATGGACCAAGAGATCTTTACTGCCCGGCCGAAGACGAGTAATGATATATGCCATTGACTAACCTATTTATTTAAATGCATCATATGTAGGGCCTACATAAAATAATTATTGATTGCTTGGTCGTCTCAGCCTTTCAATCGCCAAATGGCGTTGGTAAAATGAGTAGGCCTATTAGGATGTGATGGGCGCCTTGCATGGCTTGCCATACAGTTAAATTCGACTCCTGTAATAACCTGTGATAACTTGTGATCATCCGTTCATATTATGAATTGTAGTCATACTGCGGAATGTCAGTTTGAAAACGATAATCGAAGATTATTATTATTGATTAATCTTATTCTATTTCATGTACTGGTGTACGTGTTACCTGCGTTATTGCAGTCGCTGTAGTATTCCGAGCTGAGCAGCTGTTTCGTGAGCGTCTTTTTCCCGACGCCCGGACTGCCCAGAACGAGTACCTTGTATATGGGAGGGGCATTGCTATCTTCCGCCCCTGCGTCACCAGCCGACGGGTAGTGACCCCTGCGCCCCCCGACACCCCCAGCGGCGGCCAGAGAGGCGCGTGACCGCAGCGGAGGCGGTCCATCACCGGAGCTCCTCGGTGGAGCATGGTATTCTTCCCGGTCGACGAACTGACGGACGATGTGTCCCGTGCCCAGTGGAGTCGGTTCCGAATCGTCGCCCTGTTGCTGGGCGGCGAACGAGACGGACGCCGCTGGCGGGGGATGGATCCTACCAGACTGTGGCCCTGGCAAGGAATCAGGATGGATCCTTCCAGACTGTGGCCCTGGCAAGGAATCAGGATGGATCCTGCCAGACTGTGGCCCTGGCAAGGAATCAGGATGGATCCTCCCAGACTGCGGCCCTGGCAAGGAATCAGGATGGATCCTGCCAGACTGCGGCCCTGGCACCGTATCAGCGCTGTCATCGTTGTTTGGTCTGTCGGACTTCGCACCTCGTTTCTTGAAGGAGTCGCCGCGGTTCACGACCACTCCAGTTCTCGTCGTGAAACTCCGGACGCGGTAGAGGTTGTCGGGGACTTCTTCGTCCGTCGCAGCCGCGGCCTTGGGTGCTCGCGACCCTCCGTGGCTCGAGACCGGCGTGGGGCGCCTTGAGGCCACGCTCTGAGACCGAATGCGGTTCGTCGAGGAGTTTGTTCCAGTGGGCGCCGACGTTGACGAGGACCTTGGTGAGGGTTTGGCTTTAGGAGTGGCTTTGCGTTTCATCATCGTCAGGCAGTCACGATTTATGAAAATCCAGATGAAGAAAAGTTACTGTAATCACTCGTGTGGTCACTTCTGGAGCATCACGAACGAATCAGACACTGAAAATGGATGAATACTACTCCTAAAAAGTGAAGACAACAGCGGATTGAGAATGGCCGAAACACAAGCATGACAAAAACAATCCAATAACTATACTTTATAGTCTCACCTGACAAGCGTCGTGGTCTAGACCTGTGTTATGTAATGCCCTGAAATGGGCCCCGCGCAAGAACACATTACCAGAGATACGCCACCCAACGATGTTATGTAATCTGTAGGCATGTGCATGAGTTTAACCGTTATCTAGTTCATATTATGAGATGGAAAACAGCTTACAGAAGATGAAAGGCGGCTTTGATACGAACTAAACTCCCATCCAGGGTCTGCAGGACGTTGACAACGGTCGTATTGTGGGGCTATCAAATGCCGACGGTGAAGTTTAGATAAGTAATGGATGCAGTTTTGAGCTTGGAAGAGGTCTTTGACACACATGAACCATACACGCAGAAGTATTAGGGAAAACGTCGAGAGTGATATCAGCACAGGTTTTTTCCGTAGATAGGATTATTTTCTGAGTCCTGAGATAAGGACGGAAGTCTCGTTGCCTTCACAACGGATCAGACCCATCAAAATAAAGCCATCAATCAACATCGTTCTTATCTGTCATGTGGAAGATACTGAATATCAGTTCCTCTCTTGTTTGCTCATTGACTCACAGGTTGGTCGGTTGGTTGGTTGGCTCTCTCCATCACCCTCTCACTCCCTTAGTCACTCATTCGTTCTCTCGCTCATTCGATCGCTCGCGGCTGTTCTATGTTATCTGTCATGCAATTCACTCGTTAGCTCACTCATTCATTCGCGTATACCATGCCCACTCACTCCCTCGTTCAGGCTATCTTGCAGTTTTATCTAGCATGCAATTCAACAAAATGAAATAAGAAAACAACTCTGTTGAAGAACACAACCACTACCTACTCTCACTCAAGCAGTCCTTGACGAATCCAACCTATGAAATGCGAAAAATTGACTCCTACATTCTTAACAGCGATGTTGTACTTGGTACTTGTACTCGTACTCGAGTGCAACTCGAGTACAGTTTTTAAGTACTTGTACTCGTACTCGTACTTGAGACCAAAGTACTTGGACACATCTGACAGTTTTTGCAGGGAATTGGATGGGTTATGTTAGCTTGCCTTTTCTTTTAGGCAGTTCTTTAGTGTTTACCTGTGTTTAGACGGACTGTATCTTGATAAGAATTTCCTTCTGGTTGTCTTGTTAAAATGGCGGATACAAACGGTGATAGTTTTTAATTTTAAAAATGCTAATATTCCTAGAGTGGTATGATAACTTCACTGTCTACATTCTTTAATACAAAATTCAAACTGCAATGGATTGACAAGGATCTTGAATCAAGTGCTGCTGACAAACAAGCTCCGAGCAATGCAGTCACGGGAAGTCATTTGCACTCTTTCGAGTAATCAGTATAATTTAAATGTAGGCCTAAATGTAGGCTTAAATCTTCGAAATTTCTTAGCGCCACATAGATCTATGCACGAAAGCCGCGTCTTGGAGACCAGTTTATTCACCGGAATAATGCATTTTATTACTTGCAGTTGTAGGCCTACTATGGAACTGCTAACCGTAAACCACTGAACCCATAGCTGATTTAAAAAAATATGGAATTCACTTGTGAATTTTCTCTGTTCCTCTCGGAACAGTCATCCGCTGCATGTGCGAGATGTTGCATAAAGCTCTGTTAAGGAAACATTCTCAATCTGTCTCAAAATGCGTTTAGTTTGGTCAGTTAGTCATTTGCGATTCACTTTTGTGTGCTAGGCTACTTAAAACATAGTAGGCCTAATTAGTGCATTTGCTTCTATGTTGCTCCATGATCAATAACTGCATACAACTAGTAAATGTTCTTGTTTAATGCGTACAGACCTGATTCTGTCTTGTGTGAATGAGACACGCGCTTTGTTCGGGACCACATCAAGTTTTTTTGGCAGTGGTGGAACAGGTGCACAAACTTATCACTCTGCAGGCACGATAATCACACTACGGCTACAGCAACCGAAACTGCAACGTCGTGTTGTCCTCCTGCACCAAAAAGTCTAAGATACTATTTGTCACTACAGTACAGGATCTTCGGATAAGCCGAGCACCCATCATCGCAAGTGACAACATATTTGAAAATCAAAAGCCGGCTTTGAAGAAGTTGATTGTTTGGACTTTTGGAAATGCAACAAAACTGTTCTTGACAAAATGTAGGCTATGAACTAACGTTTAGAGCGTTGAATGTGCCTGCATCTAGCGCTCCTGTTGAACGTGACACTGTGTTTAGTTTTGGCGGTTTAATATTAAAATTGCATTGATCAAATTTGAGTGACATGCTGCTCACATCCATTATATTTCTCAAAAGCAATTTAAATGAGTTCATTTGGCAATACACCATTGCTTTGTTAAAGAAGTAAATATATCTTTGTTTTTGCATTTGCCATATGTAGGCCTACTCGTACTTGTACTTGAGACATTACTTGTACTCGTACTTGTAGGTTACTTAAGACCTCAGTACTTTTACTTGCAACCTAAGTACTTGCAACATCTCTGATTCATAAGCTCGCTCAATGCACAATACAGAAAGCTGCGAAGTTTTGCAGATGCCTCAAATCGATTTCAATCGTTTATTAATTCTTAGTAGGCCTAAGCTAAAAAAAAACGTAGGCCCTAACTGTAGGCCTAAGTTACCGTCACAAATGTAGTAGGCTAACAATCGCACAAGTTACGTTGAAACTCTCGCTTCTTCCAGCATGGTTTCCACCTATACGGAATACGGATATATCTTAGAAAATGCCTTTCAGATCATCATCTGAAATCATTACGGATATTTTTATGAAGCAGAACGAGGCCTTTTGTGCAGCGTTCGTGGCTAAGCTGCATGGTGCTCTGCGCTTAGCTTTAGAGTAGCGCTTCAGAAATGTGGAGTTTATGATTACTTCTGTGGCAGACATAGCAACACCGGTAAGTACGTGCATTGTTACGGTGCAGTTGTTACGGTGTTCATCTTTAGGACTTTAGGTTGAAATCAGTGGGAGGGAAGACAGCGGATCGAATGAATCAAGGTAAGATTTCTTGCCGTGGTGGGATTTCGTTTTGAGCTCAATTCCTGATAAATGGCTTATACAGGCGGTTCCTGGTGTGATTGATATCGAGTGGCCGACCAGAACAACGTGAACTCAAAAATTTTCGCCGTGCACTCATTGGCTGGCCTACAGCGAAACACTTGGCACCTGCTCCGTCCAAGTATATATACGTATCTGTTGGACTCTCCTGGATAAGCTAATCGGCTAATGAAATGTAATGAAATCGCGTTTGTATACAACAGAAAAGGACTAAGGACCAGACTACAAGTTAAACCTATATAAAATTGTGTCTTCTTACTCATACAGAGCACTTATATAGCGCCCCTCCACGATACATTCTCAGAGGCGCTCCCTGCAGCTGCAGCCCAACTCCGGCGATAAAGAGCAGTTAGTTTTCAAATGCTGCTGAAAGATGCATGCAGAGTCCCTAGTTAAAAGAATACGCAGATTCGATGGAAAGCTGGAAAGCTATAGTCCACGTGTTCGACCAAATCACTGAAAAGGCACGAGTACGTTGCATCTTTGAAGTGAGTGCACAGAGAACAACAAGTTCAGCTCGAGATGCAGAACGACGATTAGGCCTACCGCTGCCAGCCAAAAATGAGATGGGACAACAAAGCTCCAGCAAGTACCGTGGGATATTCCCCAACTGCAGGCAGCGCCAGAACGGACACCAGAGCAGACCGATATCCTAGATCTAATCTAATCATTTCTATAGCGCCCTTATCATAAAAAATGCCCAATAGGCGTACATCAGTTGTGAGTAAATCGCAATTAACAATCATGATACGTTGAAAATGTCTTTGGGTCCTTAACAGAGGACGTCTGCAAAAATCGATCCACTTTGGACACTCGCGTCACCTTGTCCGGTAAGCTGCTTTATTGTGACCATGTCATCACTTTAAGCTTTCTATTGCATTTTTAAATTTTACCAACAAAGGACTTGATTTTGTTTCGAGTTTGACTTGAAAATCTGCTAGCGTTGAAATCTGCTGCTTTCAAATTTCGTTGACATCAGTTTGCAAAATAGGCCTACAGATAAAATATTCAACTGCACAATGTGCACATGGATTAAAGTCTGACTCCCCTTCAGTATTCGTTCTACAATTCTCACACTGTTACGCTCTTAAACTCACCGCACCATCCCAAGGTAACCAGCGCAGTTCCTCCAACAACTTCCATCCGTTTCATCGTTTATCATGGCTTCAGTATCTACACCAGTGTATCGCAAACTGTGTGCCGCGGCACACTAGTGTGCCGTGCGAGATTTTAGGTGTGCCGCGAGAGAAACCTAAAGTTCGCTAGTCTCTTTAATTGACTTCATAAGAAATTATTTCATAAATACAATTTTCGGATTTTTAAAGTTTTCATTTTAAGAATAGTTTCTCATTCATAGTTTTTCGATGTTATGTAATCAAAATTAAAAACTCTAGTAGGCCTAACATTAATCTATTCTATGTTATTTATGTGTTCACCAGTGTTACCACTCCTTAGTTTTTCCTCCAAGATCTATGTTTTTTTGGTATCGTCTATGTATCTAGGTTTAGTTGTCCAAAATCTATGTTTCTTTCGTGGAAGTTTTTACGTGTTAAACAGGTACTTTGTCAGCAATTCCTAAAGCATTACTTAAATTTATTTAAGGCATTTTTATAAAATAGGGACTCAACACTCAGCACTTCACTAAAACCAGCCAAAATACGGTCATCTGTCCAGCTTCACGTATCAGCTTCTGGCATTGCTCCACAAGCAAATGTGTTAGATACAGTAGTAGGCCTACTGCTGTGTTTCATTACTAATTTTAACCAATTCCACACGTGCTCCTTTAAACAGTGTATATGTTTTTCTATGTTTTTAAGCTATCGTGTTTTTGTTTGAAAATTTAGAGTGGTAAGACTACTGTTCACCCCTCACCTCGACGTCATTATTACGGTGATACCAGCTTAACTGTAGCTGAATAAGTAGGCCCCTATGTTCTTCTACTTTTCATTTGTTTTTACTCAAATATAGAACTAATAATGAACTATAAAATCGCGTGGATATATTATTTTGAATTTGTTTTTATATTGCCTACTGAGAAATGGATAAAGCCGAAAATTTTATTTATGAAATAATTTCTTATGAAATCGATAATGAGAGACTAAATCACGAATGTACTGTCTGACCGGTACATTCGTGTACCGGTCAGACCAGTTTGACGATGGCTGAAGAAGAATGTCTCATCGATCTTAAGACAGATCTGGTTCACAGAGGCTCTTTTGCTGATAAAAAGTTGTCAGTATTTTGTATCTAAATTCTAATCCAATAGCACGAAAGCAATAGGACTAAAGTGTTTGTTGCGTTTGGATATTCGTACCTCTACGAAGTTTGATTTTCTGTTCTAACAGAAATGAAATTTAAAAAACAACCGGAGCGACAACCGATGGTGGATGATGAAATGTGTGTCTGCTAGTCGGCTATCGAACCGCGTCTTGAGTTAATATGCTCTCATAAACAGGTCATTCATCGCATTAGTGATGATTAGTTGATTAAAAATCTGCTTTAGTTTCACTATTACTGGACTTAAATGACAAGCTTAAAATATGAAAGACTGAAATTATTGCTGTTGGTTTTGTAATTTTAAAAAATTTTAATTGGTGTGCCGCGATAAAAATTTGCTCTGCCGAGTGTGCCGGGAGTTAAAAAAGTTTGCGAGACACTGATCTACACGAATGATCGGTGGCTTCGCGCTTATGTTGCAAATAACGTTGTCTGAATTTTTACCAAATGTAAAGGTTTCCACGAGCATAACGGCTTGAATATATTATTATGTACCCATTACTAACAGTTCGATCTCAATATACTTCTTAAGCCACTCCGTCTTCAATCGTTTGAAAAGTTCTTTTTAGCCACAAAGCTGCTGTCTAATCATTATCGTTTTTACATTTTACTTAACGGCAAACGGATGAATGCAAAGTGTTATCCAGTAAATTGCACTCGGCTACATATAAAAATAAAACAGTTTTAACTGTGACTAATGTATTGTATCGTATTTGATTTTTTTTTCAAGCGCCTTGTACAGGGTAAGCTATTTAGAGGCGCTGTGTGTTATGAAAACTTATAAATAGGCCTACTGGCACACTGCACTGAGTAACAAAACTGACCAGTCAGTGAAGGTAGCAGTCGGTTTAGGCATTTGTAGCGATATTTCATCATCATTACAGAGGTTACCTTTCAGAATAGTAGTGACCAGTCAGAGTGCATCGTGTAATCGGCAACAAAAGGTGACCAGTTATTTATCCAAATGTATTGTGTGGACCATGCTGAGAGCCTGAGAGGACTCTCCACAGCGTCCTAGGCGGGCCATATGCTTTCGCAACATGGGATATAGAAATGTTTTGTCTTTTGAGTTTGGAAGATTAAATGTGCCAGCAGCTGTAAGAATAAGCTAAATTTGTCTCTGAACGCTCACGAAATGTGTAGGCTAAGAGGTAATGATTACTTGTTATCCTCAAAAGTCGTGTGCCCGCACGCGCGCATCTTAGAGAGAGCACTGGATTAGAGAATTTATGATATTGATATGGGAAATCGTTTTCGAGGGTAGGCGCAGTATGGGATATATTATATACCTACAACTGAATGCTATCCCAAATATTGCCTACTATCGTAAATTGCTTCGTAGTAAATGCTATCTAAAAATTCTAGTAGGGCCTACCTTACGATTGTAATGTAATGTTTACACATTCCCGTTAAAGAGCTGCAACATAATGTATAAGGTAGTTCTCCTTCGGACCGAGAATGCATTCCAAATAAATCAGCAACGCAAAGTGGCCTGTCTATAGATCTTCCACTGTGCTCAACAAACAACTGATGTTGACATTTCTTGTTTCTACTATAAAAAATCATCATAATTCGGAGGAGCTCCCCTTATAAGACTGTTGGTCAGAGTCGTGTACAATAAACAGTTAATCGACCTACTAGTGCTCTCCCTGTCCCTCTCTTAAATGAGCCTCCCTCACTCCTCCCCTCTCTCTTCCAACCTTCTCGTTTTAGTTGCCTCACCTTGATATGTTGTCCAACTGTATACGTCGCTTTGGTGGTGCATATAGACCGCTGCCAACCGATGCTACTGAAACAACAACAGCTGTTACGGCTACTGTCTGGCAATGCAGTCGAGTACTATTGATGATGAATGATGAGTCCGTTGTGATACGTAAAGGTTCGGCATAGACGTAGATCCAATCGACTCTTATAATATTATACGACGACGGTCTTTAAACTATCATTTCGAAATCCGATCGGCAAGAAGAGAACGTCGTTCAAACACAGCAACTGTTCAATTCTGGCGCACGACTCCGGATTCCAGTCCTTTTCCAGGCGCTTCCTCTCTTCTTCTCTTTCCACTTCTATCCACTTGTAATTTGACGTCGGTAGGCGTCTATGCGCTCTGCCGGAAGCAGAGGTGATAAACCTTCTGCTTCCTAAGCGTCCGCTGATTCGTCCTTCCGTCTCTCCACCCGTTTCTCCATCCATTCGACTTCGTTTCGTGCCAGCAGCAGCCGCCTCACCATGATTCTCCTCCTCTGCAACCTATATCTATACGAAAGGCCAGAGCGAACATAAGACTTAAAGGGAGATACTTCGACAGCATATTGCAAACAAGACAACAAAAACCATAAGTTTACCATATGATGCAATGAAATACAATATGATAAAGTCCAATGTGATGCAACACAATACTGCAAAAACAACTGCAATACGATATAACACATTTCGATAAATAGCACTCAATACAATACGATACAATACAATAGAAGAGCGATTAATTCACAGCACTGTCATAAAATCCAGACTGATCCATTGGCATTCGATCGCAGCATTCTGATAATAAAATTAATAAGCTTAAAGTATTTCTAGCGCTGGACTGAATTTCATTCACATTGAACATTGCGCTTGCACCAAGAAAATTGAGCACTCCGTCTATCTGTTATGTTTTGACTAAGCGCCTGTGAATAATCTGGTTCCCTCGACTTCACTCTTTTGGGCGATCTAGAGATTTTGAGATTACGATACTGATGAATTTCAGTTCTGATTAACTTCGATACCAGTTACAGTAGCGTAGCCCGCGCTATTACGAGGCAGCCCTATACCTAAATGGCGCTCTGTTACGTTTCTAGCTGCATTAATTGCTCAATCATCGTATGCCTCGTTCATTTTATCCTGCATTACGCGTCGTTATAAATGTGTAATGCACTCATAGAAGCACACACACACACACACAGGCCTACACACGTGGCACGCACACTGCACACACCTGCATTACGCACGTTATAAATGTGTAATGCACGCACACACACGCACGCACGCACACGCACGCACGCACGTACACACACGCCCACACGCACAGTCTACTAGTAAGTAAATTGCTTCCTATCTGATAGCCATTTCCTAGCAATAAGACCGGAATGTCTAGCTGTGAGGAGTCGCATTGACTCTCCTTATTATCAACTTTATTGGCTGCATCGCTCTGCGCGCATCCAATTTAAAATTCTCATTCTCGTACTCAAATCTCAACTAGATCTTGCTCCAAAATATCTTTGTCACCAAATTCTCCGTCCCCTCTCTGTCACGTCATTGCGTCATCTCAGATCCTCTGACCGGCTTGACCTTTTTGCTTCCCATGTTAGGCGTACAATAGCAAAATCCAGATTCTTTGCCTGCATAGGTTCCTCTATATGGAATGGACTTCCTCCTTCTCTACGCTCTACCATCCCCTCTGGTAGCATTTCTACCTCTGTCTCTCACCTTAAAACCTTCCTTTTCTCTCGGAGTACCTCGCCCTTGGAGCGCTTCTGAAAGGCGCATGCTGTGAGAAGCGCTTGATAAATGATCGAATACAATACAATACAATATCAGGCTATTTTGACAACCCGACAGTCTACATTAAGTCTACGTACGGTGCATCAAAGCAACTTTAACGAAATAATTGTCAGCTTTAGCAGATTATTCGAATAAACTGTAGGACTTTTATAGCGCCAGTTTTGCCTCACTGATCCGTCATACACAGTGCGACTGTTGAAAGAAGCGTTTAATAAATACTGGGCGAGATGATACGACCTCACCAAGTCGTGTCTAACCTTTCCTTGCCTCAATATACATCATGCACTAGAACTTAACTTACCTGTAGTCCTAACCTTACCATACTTCAGCATACATTAAGCAAAATGCCTTACCTGTAGTCCAATCTAACCTTACCATAGCCTATAGGCTATCAGACACCATTCCATGCCTTACCTATGGTCCTACCTAAACTTACCATATACTTTAACCTACCTTAGGCATCACTTAGCTCACTTGACCTGGAGCGCTGAGGCTTAATTAGAACTGCGTGGAATGACCGCCAAGGCATTTCGTAGGCATCATCGCCTCTCGACCATAAAATCTCTTTAATCGAATCAACGTTGTATCGTCGTTCATCCGTGCAACAGTGACATCCACAGATACAGAGAAAGACAGACACAGAGACAGTCAGAATAACAGACATATACAGTGAGAAACAAAGGTACAAAGGCAGAAGAAGAGACAGCAAGAGGGCCCAAACTACGCGCTATATAATATGGTGTCAAACAGACAGCACAGAGACACGCAGACAGACAGGCAGACAGACAGACAGACATGGCACGAAGAAGGGTTTTATTTATGAGAACCAAAGAGATTTCAAAACAAGCTTCCGCCTCTTAAGAGAGACTCTCAATTAACGAATCAATACAAACAGTCAAAGGAAGACAACCATAGGACAAGACGGACAACTAGTCGGACACACTGTGACAGACAGACACACACACAGAAATATGCACGTGGATATAGGCTGCTGAAGGATGATCGTTTCAGCCATGAAAGAACCGGAAAACTAAACAAAAGTTAACAGAAATGTCGGGAGACTTGAGACCGGTCTTCAGAACTTCAGAAGGGCGGATGAATAGAAAAGTTCATAAGAAATCTCGAAGACGTTTAAGCGATCTTCAAACGTCTCGATGACTCCAGGATGTCATCACAGCGTCTCCTTAGCTCTTACCGAACCACCATCAGGGTAATTTGTCTCTCACACATTGTTAAAATATTGGACGCATCAGTGAGTGGGACTGCCTCTCAACAATAGGGCCAACCTAATTTAGGCCGATGAATCACTTATTCGTGTTGAGATATGCGCAGCATAGGTCATAGTGATAGAAACAAGGCCAACTCACATATTTTATACACACCTTAATGCCATTGTTTATATAATAAGTAAAGCATGCAGACACCTGATCATATAGGCTATCTCTATTATGCGTATAATTATTTCCAGATATTAGCCTACAGGTCCAATCTTCAGGCCAAGGTTTTTTGCGACATCGGCTACCAAGTGGTGGGTGGTTACAACCACCCTCCCCCCGGATTTCGTGTTTGGTTTTAAATAATTATCATATCATGTAAAACAGCAATTGATTCAGCATTCATTTATGACAAATGTGGTATATTTAGTTGTAAAATATGCGAATGCACCTCGAAATTATATAACTGTTAACAACGGAACCGGTCCATAATTAGCGATATTTTATATTATTCCGCGCAACTTGTACTTGTTGGATAAACAAATATAAGATGATGTGTGTTTTGAAACTGATCTATGTATCCAAGAACATTTTAAATATAATGAGGCCCAATTTGTCAAAATAGCCTACAAACTAGTTTTAGGTGCAGCGAAATCTAATGGCATGCAGCTATATCAACATGAAACAAGACTTTACGTTATTGTTCACGGCAGTCAAATAATTATGTCGGTGGTCCCTGCAGTTATTGCAAGTATACTCCCGTTGTTTTGTGCGAATGCTTCATGCAACCCAGCTTCTTGCACAGTTTACAGCACTGCTTCACTTCCTTATTGCAAGTTACTCCCGTTGTTTTGTGCGAATGCTTCGTGCAACCCGGCTTCTTGCACAGTTTACAGCACTGCTTCACTTCCTTATTGCAAGTTACTCCCGTTGTTTTATGCGAATGCTTCGTGCAACCCAGCTTCTTGCACAGTTTACAGCACTGCTTCACTTCCTTATTGCAAGTTACTCCCGTTGTTTTGTGCGAATGCTTCGTGCAAACCGGCTTCTTGCACAGTTTACAGCACTGCTTCACTTCCTTATTGCAAGTTACTCCCGTTGTTTTTGTGCGAATGCTTCGTGCAACCCAGCTTCTTGCACAGTTTACAGCACTGCTTCACTTCCTTATTGCAAGTTACTCCCGTTGTTTTGTGCGAATGCTTCGTGCAACCCGGCTTCTTGCACAGTTTACAGCACTGCTTCACTTCCTTAGCATTCTGCTTCGACTGTTTATAGCCCATCCCGTACCCGTGTTCAGATGGCACACTTTCACACTTTGTTACCAGCAGCTGCAGTGGACTGAGGCAGACTTCCAAACTGGTCCATTTAACTGCATGACCTGCATTGCTAGTTGAACTGCAAAGCTCAAACCACTGACGTCGATGACTCGTTCTTCGATATGTGGCAAGACCAGAGTCTTGCCAAACTCTCTAAGAGAGATTCGTCAGCGTACCTCCTCACTGTCTCCATAATCCATTGTCATCTGCAACAGTTTCTGCATTGTCTTCCATCTCAGATGTTGATTCATCTGGTACAAAGTCTTCATCACTGTTACCTTCACTAATATAATAATTTCTCAATTCATATTCAGTAGCCTATCTGTTTAAGCTAATATAAGTTCTAAATCTTTAGCTGTCGACAAACGTTTACGTTGTGATGCTGCATTCAGCCATTTTCACGCAGATAATGCATATTATTATTATTTATCATGATCACTTCCATGCAGTTTTCATAAGACAAATAAGTAACAAGCAAATGCAGCCGTGCATTCCGTCTAAAGAATGGCACATTTGTTTCTCTTCCAGGAAGAATAATGAATACGTTATAGTCGACAAACTTAGGGGTTGGTGGTATCCACCCACCCTCTGGCACCTCGACTATTTCGGGCATAACTTTTAATGGCGTGGGATACCACCACGGTGTTTACCTCAAAATGTGCGCAAATGGACCTCCTACAGCTACCTAAAATGTCAAAATTATATTCCTATGAAACAAGTTTGTGATATAGAAAAAACGTAGGAGGGGTGGCAACCACCCACCCCTTGGTAGCCCGAGGGTTAACAATGCATTTGTGCAAATATGCAGATAACTATCCATTATGACTCATATATATATGTATATATATATATGTATATATACACATACATATGCACACATTATGCAATTATATTTAAATACAAATATTGGGTTATATATATGTAGACACCGATATGCGTGTTTTTTGTGAGAACAGGACCACTATATGCCTTAATTATTGTGCACAATGCATTACTTATAGGAGCAATGAGGAGCGCCACTGCAGCGCCTGACGCAATCCACTTCTTCGTATACAGATAGCAGCACATTTCGGCCACGTATAGATAAGCCAGCGTCGGTCTAAACAAAAGGTGGCATATAGCCTAATAGGCCCATCCAGTCTATAATAAGACTGAAAGAGGCCATATATTATCTCCTGCTTACGTACATATTATCGTGCGCTGCTTTTAGACTAACTTTGGAGAATAGAGGAACCTACATGCACGAGGGCTTCCGCGCGGGAAGGGATGCTGGCGTACAGCTAAACCCGCGGCTTTAGATACTTCATCAACACTCCACTAATCCTAAGCATCAGCCGCATTGGCTGCAGCAACATCAGCAACATCAGCAGCAGCAGCAGGGTGTGTTATCGGTCGCTGCCTTCCGAGTCAGACCGACAGAAGTGTCTAGAGGAGAGAAGTTGCTAAGAGAACGCGACCAGAGGCTGTGGCGGCGGCGGCGAACGCTTTCCATGTAAGCAGTAGACAAATTAAAGACAACCAGAAAGAAAGACGGATACAAGGAACAGCAGATAGCTAAACAACGACAACTTACATGCACAGCCGACATGCATGCAACACTGAACCTCTGCATCTGCAGAAGAGAATAAACAGTTGGCATACGATTATACAACAGTATATTCAAACATGTATACATATACATGTAGAGGATTTGACAGATTGCTTCCTGGCTGAGACCATCGCCCGCCTGCACCGCGCATTTCTGAGCAGCCGGAGAAGACACGCCCTGGCCCGAGCGACGGAAGACGGGAAGGACTAATGGCCCAAGTCAGGGCAGCAGGCTCGTAGGCCAAGTCACGCAGTTAGCCAATATCACGCAGATAGCCCGCCGAGTCACGTTTTGGGCTGGCAAGGTCAAGTCACGCAGATAGCCCGAGTCACGTAACTGATAGGTGGGGATATACTATCGTCTCTGGACAATATATAAGCACGACACGCCGACAGCAAAATGAAAAAAGAACTGAAGTACCAAGGAAGGGCACGGACTCGGAGAAAGCACTGGCGGAAGCACCACAAGGCAGAGACTTGGGAAGCGGCTCCGATTCAAAGAGAGACCCAGAGACGAGACGACTGCATCCACGAAAAGTGGCAGATTGGAGTCTTCAGAAACTGAAGCTGGTCCATATAATATAACGCTGCTCATGATCACGTAACATCTGAGACGTTGTCGGTAAGTAAGTAAGTTCTGTAAGTCTTTAAGCAGACCGCCTCAGAAGCATCAGACAATCATCAACCACCCACTATAGACATACATACACATATGCATATGCATACATCCAAATGCATACACCCAAACGCATACATGACATTGATACATGTAGCCTACACATAAAAATACACAGTGATGGGCAAAAGTTAACTAAAAAGTTGCAAACGTTTAAAAAAAATTTATTTAAGGCAGAAGTTGAACTAAAAAAATAGTTCAGTTAAAGCCAAAGTTTACCTGATATTTTTTAGTTATCAACTAAAAAGTTTAAAAAAATCAGCAGCTACCGGGTACGCAACTATCTTACGCAATGGTTTTATCACACAAGTCAAGTTAACTGCATTGCACGATGCATCAGTGCTTGCATTAGTAACTTTCTTCATGATTTTCTGGTAGAACTGTACTAGGACTATTAGTCTAGTAGACTAGTAGGCCTAAACATTACATAGTTTGAAGGTGAAATTGTCATTGACGTTCTGCATTATTACAGTTCACTTAACTAACCTCTGTCATTGTGAAAATGTTTGTGAAAAAAGTTTTTTTAAAGTTGAAAATAGTTTAACTAAATAGGCCTATGTTTATTTTAGTTAACTTATTTACAAAATCAGTTGCCAACATTTAGTTAAACTTTTTTATTTTAGTTGAAAAATAGTTATAGTTTAACTAAAAAAATTAGTTAGTGCCCATCACTGAAAATACACCTACACATACATGCACATACATAGAGGCCTACACAATTAGTAGGCCAATAGGCAAAATGTCTTGTTTACGTCTGCAGCTCTTTCATCAGATTGCAGAGTGCTTAGAGTTTCGAGAACTACTTGACTGATACAGCATCATCCTTTGTGTATCGTGGAATCCTCTCGGAGAGTTCGCTGACCCGGCCTGAAACCCTTTCAACTGCTGCTTCGTATGATAATCTTCGGTGCTCTTCATACGGATGCATCAATAGAACGGATTGGCTTCGACCAACATCATGCCAGCTTCGGATCTCGTCATTCGCGATTCCAACGTCATTCCGTTTACGCATAAACTCTTTTTTAGTTGGTGTTTCACGACACTGTGTCATAACAAAGATGATTAGCGTTGCCTTCCTCTTTTATCCAGGCTTGGGACTGGCACTGTCAGAGTACGAACAGTGACGGAGTTATTTACGACTGAACTGACATCATGAGAACTTATTTATATTCCGATCAATCCATCTGCAAAGGTCAATCTAAAACACGCTATTTGCAAAGATTCTTTTTTGGTCGTATTCAAAGACAGTTTTCATGTCGTCTGTATAATACAAAAGTCATCAAAAGGCGAGAGTCCATCCTCCATCATAGGAGTTTCAGATCTTGTTGAATGTCTGTTTATCAGTAATAATAGATATAAAAATTATAATATAAGTCTAATTTACCATCCACACGATCCGTTCGCATTTCCGGACAAGCGCAAGAACCATTCCACCGGTGCAGGGATCGGATGGGAGCGGAGCACACCGGAACGGCGTTCCGGTTCTTTTTTTGACGACCGGAACGCCGCACCGGTAAAAATGTCTAGATTAACATGGCGCCTGACTCCGGCGTTCCGGTTCTTTTTGTTTAGGACGGGATCACTGATTAGTAGGCTCTTAATGTAGGCCTATTATAAGAGAACGACTGTGCTTGAAGATAGTGTTCACGCCAATGGACAGGCCATGAATTGCATCTGTGCGGAAGCTCTGTAAGCACAAACTTATATATATATACATAATTATATATATTAAGCAGGGATGGGCAAATTACTCGGGAAAATGTAGGCCTAATTTAATTACAAATTACTCTGGGACCAAGCAATTTTAATTACGTAATTTCAATTACTGCCCATCCCTGATATTGTATTGTATCGTATCTATCAATTTATATAGCGCCTCTCGCAGTGCACACCAATCAGAGGCGCTCCCAGTGCGAGAGTAGGCCTACCAGAGAACAGAAAGAGGTCTTCAGACAACGAAAAGAAGCACTTGGCCCACCAGTTAATAAACAGGAACGTGTCGAAGGAGGAAGCTGGTTCCATATTTCAGGGCCAATGAAGGCAAAGGCTCGTGTTTTAGCCATAACAGTCTGCTCTCGCTCGCGGGACAAACAGATCATGCCAGTTTAGTGAGCCTATAGCGGGCGACGAGGAGTGGCCGAAGCCGGCAGATGGTAAAGGTCACATAGATATTTGGGAGCTCGGCCAGTATACGACCGGTAGATTAATGTATGAACCTTGAGTTGAACACGAGCGACAAGAGGAGGCCAATGAAGGTGGTCAAACATGAAAACAGAGATGTGGGATGATCGAGGAAGTCGGGCTATTAGTCTGGCCGCAGCATTTAGAACAGTCTGAAGAGATGAGAGACGAACTTTTGGGAGACCAACCAAAAGAGAATTACAGTAATCAATTCGAGAGCAGCAGGTGAAGGCATGGACAATAGAGGTAAAGACAGAGGAGGAGACGGATCGTCGGATTGCTCTAAGACGCCTCAGGTGGAAGTAAGAGGAACGTGTAAGATTGGCAATATGTTCAGAAAAGGTAAGGGTGTCCAAGACTACGCCAAGGTCTCGTACACTGGAGTGGAAAGTGATGGACGGGAATCTCTCTGCAAGAAGAGGAAAATCTAGCTTAAGAAGCTGTTGGCGAGTGCCGAACCAGATGAGCTGCATCTTAGCTGAGCAGAGGGTAGACCACGGACAAGCGCCTGTACATCGTCAGCATAAAGGTGACCAGTTGGCGAGTGTTTAGAGAATATGGCTGGAATGTCGGCCGTATATAAGAAGTAGAGGAGAGGACCCAGGACAGAGCCCTGAGGAACACCATATTTGACCAAGACCCAGGGAGTGGCCTATGTTTAGGCCTATATACATGTAGGTATAGATATACGGTATACTTTATCCATCCCTACCTTGGCATAACTTGAGCTTCCTCCGTTGTCATTTGGCTACCAAACAATCCGCAAGTAAAAACTCCTAAACGCAAGAAGGTAACCGTAAACTCTGAACGTAATATGTCGTTAATGTCAACTCAGGATGGAAATCCATTGGGTTTGAATGTGCATGTGCGTGAGCAAACCGCACTGACTTTTCGTTAGTTCTCTGAGCGCTCGAACCTTGCTTATTGATGAAGCTGTTGGTCGTAGCCTAACTAACGTTAACATTGCTTTTAATTAGGTTGGCGTAGGCAGCGTTTATGAGTTTTTAGGTGCGCTATATTAAGTGTCTAGATGCACTGCATTAGATCTCAAGACGTGAAAGAAGGAGGGAGGGAGAGGTGTAGGAATAGAACGTACGTCTAAATGACAGGTAGTAAATGACCAGCACACTTAATCAAACCCATGTCATGCATGCATAGGCCTATTCCATCAAAGCATGGACTAAGAGAAGCCCCTTTCTACAGTAGGCTAGAGAGGAGACTCCCACTGCATTTGAGCGGCGTAGGCCTACTGTCCCCTTTGGGATGCAGTCGTATTCGTTGGACTTCTGCCCAAAGGTATTTTTCTTTCAATCACAAAAGCTTCCTATCCACATTTGGCTAATAATTACAGGCATGTTCTTTAGACATGGTAGACGAGTAGCACCACCTACTGTATGTATTGTGGACTGCATTGTGCATTCTCATTCTAAATCTATTGCTTGCGGGTTGACTTTGTAGAAGGTCTCTCAGTCCTTGACATTAACTGTCGGTGCTGCTCTGAATGCAGCCGCTGTGTAGACCTACCTGTGAGGACTACGTATACGTAGAGTGTTTCCACTTGAACCTACACGATGGCTATGTTAACCTTTATCTTGTTACTCTTCTTCTTTCTCGCAATTCCTTTTCTTCCCTCCACCTGACTGCTGATTGAGGAAGAGTGGCTCGAATGAAGAGAATCAGAGAAAGACTCTGAACAGGAGACCAAGATCTACAGTCGGACGGAGTGCTTTACGGAGTTTATCCAGCGCTACAAATCCTTTAGCACATACATACATACACACAAATATGGACACATACAGAAACAGCGAAGCACAGTGACATCCTGTTCGTTATGCTGTCTGTCCCGGCATAGTCTCCGTGCCTAGAGATAGAGACAGACTAAGAAACATCCATTATATAGACAGGTTTAGAGATATAGACGAAGAAGCAAAGAGACATAGTCAAATAGGTTAAATAGCACATTCACAGAGAGAGATAGACGAATACCACGATATTGGCTGATGAGAAAATGCAAGCAACTCTTAGATTGACTTCATTACCGCAGATACAGGATTAGTAGTAAAACTAGGCTAGGAGTATTTAAAGATTTAAATTGATGGAACAAAATTTATGTTGTGAAATAGTTACAAAATTAATTTATTCAAGTATATTCTTCCTAATTTGCAGTTTGGCTTGATCTACGTGGGCCTACGGTTTTATTATTGGCCCCAAACCAAAGTTTGAGTTCTTGTATGGCCCTCCGGTTTATTTGACTTTGCAACCTTTGATTAAGGGCAAGTGTAGTAAGGGTAAGCTACGTAGGCTATAATTTTTGATGGCAACGTTGACCGTGTGATTTGTAGGGAGTGGACCCGGAGTTAGGACATGTAGAAAGAATGCCAGCTCAGCTGACAGAATCTCACACAAGGCGCTACATGCAAGATTCGAAGGGGAAAGAAACAAAGGCAGACAAAGACTATGATGGCTACACAGCATGGGACATAACATCACTTGGACTAACACTGAGGGGAACTTTGGACTTGACGAGTGAATGAGGATAGTGGATATATTTCATTCGTACCCATCGCCGCCAGAGGGCTGGCGTCAGGAACTGATGATGATGATGATGAGTCCCGGAGTACTATTGGTCATTAGACTGCTAAATCAACATCTAAGAGTCGAAGCGAATGACAAATTGTTGGAAGTGGCTACTTTAACCTCAGTGGAAAGAATAGCAAGATTCGTGAAACTCCTGCTGTCTTCCATTACATTTCTCGGTAGCTTCTGGTCAAAGCTTCTTATTGATTTCCTTTTTGGATCAAGGTCCTTTATTTAACATACTTGATTCTTAATTTATAAAATCTTGTGACATTCTTATATAATATATATGATCCAGTTCATTTTATAGTTCCTTCTTTAACTTCTGAACATTCTTCCATGCGTTAATGTAGGGCCTATAGGCCTACGTTACGCTTCTTTTTTAACATCCCATGTTACGCAAGTTGCCGCTTTTTCGAAACTACTGCTCTATTTGTGTAGACAGGTAAGAACAATTTTATTAAGGAGGAGGAAAAGGTTGATGAAGAAGAAGATTCCCATCGATACTAGGCTAAAGCCTATAATTGGTCAGTGACTCAGTGCAATCGATCATTTTATAGCTGATGATTTCGATTGGAATGCAAGTGGAATAAACATCTCGAAACATCCTTCTGCCCAAAGCTCTCGGTTTACACCGGAGAGAAACCTTTCATGTGCAAGTTTGGCACACAATGAAGCTTTTGTTCTCAAGTGTAGGTGTAGGCCTACATAGCCTACAGGGGTCTACTCATATAAAGGTTATTATAGGCCTACCTTGTTCGTCTTCTCCATTCTATGTCAATGCTCTTCTGCCAGATCGGGCGTTTGAGCGCCATTGATCGTTCGGTGGAAACTCGGGGAACGGAAGATCGAACTGTTAGCTGGATACGATATTCTTCGCCAGAACAAACATTTATGTCTGTCCCAACTGAAGAAGTTCATCCCGTTCGAATTTAGTAATTGCAACCAGTGTAATGCAACCGAGAGAGACGATTATATGAACCTATAGGCCAACATTATATCAAAACTATAAAGTAAGCTATAGGACGCATCATAATAAATAGGCCTACCCTACATGAAATTAACCAGGGCATATGAGACTTAAGAAAGAGGCATATGACTTAAACATGTTGACACAGACATTGGAACACTGTATAATGCGTAGGCCTATTATGTAGGCTAAATGACAAAGGACAACACTAATTGGCTGCAGGCGACGAGATGACCAGGTTCGGGAAGGGGAAATGCCAACACGTCGCAGAGAAGGTCTAGGAAAACCTTGTTTGTTTGTATAGCATCCTGCCATGGCAAGGAAGCAGATCTGAGGCAGGTTGTCATGGGACCGTTGTAATTGTAATTGAACATTTGTATAGTGCCACTCAGAGATTCAGAGGCGCTCCGAAATGGCACCGGGGCCGTAGGGAGTAGCGATCGAGTTGGCTTGATCGGCTGGTGATGTAGGCCTACTGAACTGGACTGCCCAAAAGTGCGAGGACACCTTCAATGCAGTTTGTCATCAAAACTTTATGAATGTGAAATATGTAGGCTAAATGCATAGTTTTTGGTACAATTCATTTATTTTGGACAAGATATAATTTTTGCTAAAACAAATTAATGTCGATAAATGATAAATGGTTACATCATAAATCACACTGGATATTTATTGCTGACTTTGTTGGCCTTTTAAGAGACTTTGTGTATTCATCACTTAGAGGATGTGGCATGCTGAAGTATCATGTATGAAGACAGAGCATTGCAAGTTAAACATTGTGCAGCAGTAGGCCTAATTGAAAGGAAACTCAAGGTTTTCAAACACATTTACAGGATGGTAACACAGAGACCAGAGGTAGAGCAAGTAAAGAATGACTGGATTATGCCTGGATAACGTCTGCAGGACTAATACCGGTACCATGCAGATGTGCACAAGCTGAGTGTAGCGCAAGTGTCTCGCTCCTGCTTCGATGCCTGCTGGCACCCGGGGCCTTACCGAATATTTTGGGCTCCTCGATCCCTAAACACCTTTTTAAAACTGGCCAATGCCGGTCATATAGGCGCGAGAGACAGAAAAAATTATTCAATTTGATGAATTGTCGATGAGTGATTTGAGTTTGGACGTAGAAGATTACTATAGGAGAGCTCTATCAAACGGACAATAGGACAGAAATTCTCGGAGTGAATGACAATGTTGCATAATTATATTTATATATTATGTTAATTATTGTCTTGTGCTTTTACTGCCTGTTAACCCTTGGTCATTGTGACTGCATAGACTGTGTAGGCCCTACCGGTAACCTAATATTATTGATTGCTAGACTAAAATTGCATTTGCTCCTTTGACGAGTGAATTAATTATGAATAATTTATTAAGTGTATGAATGAATGACGAGCGTCTGAACGAAGGAACTAATTAGCGAAGAAGGAATGAAGGTAGGAGCTAGACATGCACATGTGTTCAAGCGAAGACCGTGTTGCCTCCGGGTCAGCACTTTGAGTGCAGCCGCCTGGAGGTGTTGGAGTGGACCTGAGGCTGGTGACTCAGTCAAATAAACGGAAGTAGACAAGACTAGTGATGACTCGCTTGAGAGTGGCAGAAGGTTTTGGGCCACTGATGCCGATGGAGAATCCACCTATGATCGATCTGATGACGACGCCTTTCACACCTTCACTGGTAGGTCTAAGGGAATGGGTAGCCGAAGTCAGAGAAGAAGATGATACAGTCTGAGGCTGTAGCCCTGCTGCCCTGGATTCCTTCATCGCTCAACCAAGAAACCGCACAGGGGAGTCGACAAGCACGCGTGTCACTCTGGTCGCTCGAACCGTCATAGGTCACAGGTGAGACCAACAAACGTGCCTGTCCCTGGTTTGCCCAATAGACAGCAGGAGGAGGAGGCGCAGATCGACAACGGTATTAAGGGATGATTTAGACGCTCTAAGCCGCGCCTGCATCTGTTTGTGAGGGCAATGGAGGCAAACGACGGCGCCATGATCTCGTTCACAAAGTTGAGAGAGATCCTCGAGAGTACAATCCATGCTGCCTTCAAGATCTCTCTTAACATGGCCTCCAATGCAGTAACGACTGCTTATACAGCAGTTGCCGCGGAAACCTCTGGTGCCACGATCGAGCGCCACGTCAGCCACTTCAACCGACAACGCTCATCACGGATCACCAAATACTCCAGCGGAAAGCGTATAGTCTCAGACCGTGTATAGGGGAGCTGAGGCACCGCATGTCGGAGATGCAGAAACCGCCGACAATCATCGACAAAATAAGGATGGAGCGAATGCTGCGCTGTGCACAGCGATTGGGGTATCTGCGGAGGTGGCACCCAGAGCGGAAGAGAGGGCGGCCAAGGCAGACGAGGGCCTCTTTCGTGCTGCAAGGACTAGTGAAACCCGCGTCCTGCGCAGCTTAATTGATTCCCCCGCCGACACAACACAATTACAGCCTTTTCGTCAGAGGCCTCATGACTTTACCCTGCCAGCAAAGGATGACCGCAATTTTATCCCCAGAATCCTATATCGACAATCAGTAAAATCTGGCCCAAGATCTTTAAGCCAAAAATGACGCCTTAAAGACATTTTCAGTTCAGTTGTAGTCCCCTTTACTGTTCCCAGTCGCGGTGTGTCAACTGGTTTTCCTATTAAACGAATATATAATAATCTGCATCCAGGAAACCTGGCTCAGGCCCACCATTGAACACAAGATACCGGGTACACCTGCGTGTGCCATGATCATACCACTGGGGAAACTGGAGGAGGAGTGGCAACGTTCATGAAGACTGGCGTCGCCTGATCCAGGATCAACACCCCTGATGTCCCGGAAATTCCGGAATTGACCACCATCTCGATCGACTGACTGCCAGAGAAGATCAATATCGTGAACGTGTACCACCGACCATCACAACCCAATAATCCCTTGCTACCGGACACCTACTCGTGACTCTTCAATGTATGTGTTGCTGTTGGGATCTTTAGGAAGTTATTTTAGAAATACATGTACACTACTTGGTAAACAAAATTGTCACACATGCTTTGCTACATCATTTAAATTAAGAAAATACAAACAGTAAACAATCAAAATTTACACGACAGATTGTACACTTGCAGTATATCACAATCATCAGTTCTGGTCGAATTCATTGATTGCAATTTGATTGCTATGACTTAAAATGTGCAATAAGTCTTACAGAAGCATGCACCTGTTGGACTTATATCTGAAACAGGAAACATCTGTCCAAAACTCAAGCCTACAGAAGTATACAATACAACTGCATTTGATATTGCCCTTCTTCCAAAGGTGGACCAGAGCTTAGAAGTGCACACACCTTGATGGCGCAGATTGCAGATTGCGTGGACTTGCTTACGGTCTCAACACAGTAACCAACCCGGACGAGGATCGAACCTGTTCTCTCCGCGTTACAGGCCAACCACTCTAACCAATTGGCCACCGTAGTGTTCTATTTCAATATAAATTAAAACTGTAAGGCCACAAATGCATTTTGTGGAGCTTTCAGTCTAATAAATACCATTTCTGAAAGTCATATATGGAAATAAAGAATTAAATGCCATTTATCAGCATTTTTTTGATTATTTACAACTAAATTACAGAAGCAAATTCTTTCAGAGCTTCTGGTATCTTCAATCAAAACAGATAATTGTGTGATACAGTTACATAACACAGGTACAACATTTCTCTTGGCCCTAACAGTTGATACTTCTATTCCAAGACATGTCACAAGTTTCAAAAAATTATCTGTATTGAAAATAAAAAGTACAAAAATAGAATAATTACTTATCAGCTGAAAACAAATTATAAAGTAAACTTAACAGCAAGCAAAAATACCAGGCTCAGCACCAATAATGAAATTGCTGGGCGAGGAAAAGTGCAAATAGCAACTTCGTAGGGTTGATCAAATGGCATGCAAACCTTACATGGAAAAGGATTACAAATTGCAAATTCACTTGTTCCTGCAAAGGGAAGCAAAAGATCTGTTTAGATTTATAGCGCTCCTGGTCAGAATGTATTATAGACAGAACTGGTTTATTTCTTTCGTTTCAGCTCCTCGAACCTCCTGGTGAGGTCATCAAAATCAACATCATCCCCACCGACTGAGTTTACACCAACACTATTTACCGGAACACTGGGCAGGCCAGGCACGTCGGGCAGGGTTGGAAAGTTGTTTTGCCCTGGTTGTGGTTGGCTTTTAGAATTAGAAATCACTCCACGAGGAGCAGGTGTTGGAAAATGACCATTGGCACCATTTGGAGCTGACTGGTTACCGGTTCCTGGACCCAGATCTAAAACAAACAAATAACACCAGACAGGAAGAATAAAATACTAGATCAGGGCATAGATGCACTGGATTCTCCTTGCAATGTGCATCACTATTATGCACACAGAAATAACATTGTTAGGGCATGGATCCCAAATTTAAGTAAGACCTTGTTGAAATAAGTCATTACAAACTGGTTGCTATGATATGGCTCCCAAAAGCATTTTTATAACAAAAACTACTGAAACCAGTATAAAAAGACCACTTTTTCAACACTTAAAACACTCAGCGTGGACCCACTAACATGAAATCGTTGAGCACAGGCCAGAAACAGTGAGTCAACTGGACCGCATGTCAAATAGACTAATGCAGAAATAACCCATTGTCTAACTCAATCTGGACATCTGACCATCAGTTCGTCTGTCTGACCAGTCAATCAATCTGACTGTCCCTCAGACCATCTATCCGGTAAGTTAAACAATACGGTATGTTAATAACTTTGGGGGACATAACACCACTTCGTGTTAAGTGAAACTGTGTTATCTGGTAACATGTTAACAAGTCCACACTGTACTTCATGTTTACCAACTGTTGAACAGTAAGGAAGTTTAAGTAATGCATTACTGTACTTAGTAGAAGTGTCAATACTTTCACATGTAAAGAAGTGCTGGCATTAAAAAGTGAAAATACTTACCCGGTATAACTCTAACAAAGTACATGTAATAGTTTGCATATTATTCAGTATTTTGAGTATTTTGAGTTTGTTACATTATATTTGGATTACACTCATTACAAACTATTTTTCTCGTTAGTGTAAGCCACAGTCTCACAGTAGGCATAATAGTAAATCTAGTCAAATGCATTATAGCTCAGCCTGTAGTTTCACTCTGATGAGTCTCTTGAAGCAGTGCTACATAAATTTGCAATTATTATGATAGATGTGTTTAAGTCAACGTGCAAAACATGTAGCAGTAAACACAATTCCAGTTAAACACTTACGTGGTCTGCTTGATTTCATAGCATCATCATACTGAGGCAACTGATAAAATAAAACAAACAACAGGCCAACAATAAATGCATTTCTCAAATGTATGCTTTTCAGGAAATGTAAAAAAGCCAAGGCTGAATGTAGGAATCTAATTTTTTCACAATTAAATATTATACTATCAGTATAGTTCATGGTCAATGTTGTCAATGGCTTAACTCATCATCAAAAAGGACAATAAGGTAACTTTATCTCCAAATCAATCAATCAATCAATCAAAGACATCAGCAATTAAACATGTTAGAAAATATTATGGATTAAATCATAAAACCTGAATGTTCTTAGAAAGAAGAGAATTAGTAGCACAGTTATCACTACTTGTTGGTGGAAGTAAGTAATAAATGCAACTTAACACAAAGAGCAAAAGTTTATATTTTGAAAATACCAAAAATAAACAATCAATATGCGTTTCCATTAAACTCTAATTTGAATCCATAAACTCTACCTGTTGATCTTGAAAAAAATTTGGTGGATGGTCAGGTAAAGGAGGGGGAGGCCTGACAGAACCAGCAGGTGGAATGAAATTGTTTCCACTTGCTCCGGGTGATGGGAATCGTGGCTAAAAAAACAAATAGAAATAATTATCATATATTTAATTAAACTGTACAATTGTAATTGAAAATTAAAAATCACCACTCAAAAGTCAGTGGTGTTCACGACCCGGGGCATGCAGTGTCATCACTGTTAAACCAGTAAAGTGTTCAGGTACTTTCAGAACTGAGGGGAGAGAAGCAAAGGAGTTCTAGCCATAGGTCCTGAGGAAGACGATTCCTTAGTGGTGACTCAATCAATCAATCAATATTCGTTTATTTGCAATAACAGAATGACACAGACGCATTGCTGATTACAAGTAGAGTAGTAAATAGAGGTCCTGCAGATGTACAGTGTATGTACGCATGTATGTATACATGTATGAAGACACTTAATATAGCACCTGAACACAAAGTACCTCATAAAGGCGTTGCACAGTGGGTGTAAACACGCCAGCTGGTGCCAACTATCAAACAGATATTCAAACTGTGGATTCAGTTGCATAATATGATGTGGTAACAACTAAACTGCTAGCTGCTGCATACCAGTAACCCAACAGCATTTTAACATGACCTGAGAAAGTAGAGGAGACAAAAGAGTACTTTACCATGAAGTAGTCAACTTACTTCGCTTGGAAGGACTGGCACTCCTCCAAAAGGTAGACCAGCTGCATCACTACCAGGCATCTTGGGACTTGCACCTGCCCCAATGGTACCAGCTGCACCTCCGTTATAAGCTGCTCCTCCAAATGAAGATCGCTTTTCGCTCTTCTCACCATTTCCAGCACCAGAGCCATGTCCTGCTGCTCCATATGCCTCTAAGTGCTTCTGCGAGGATGCACTGCCCCCACCACCACCTCCACCACTACTGCCACCACCACCAAAGCCACTACTGCCACCACCACCTCCACCACCACTACTGCCAGTACCACTACCAGCGGGTTTTTCATCAAATCCAGCGAGGTCTCTTTCAAGGTCAATTAAGCTAGTGGCCTCTGGTGGAGGACCCTAAAACAAAAATATCACTTCAAACTCCAGACAAAGGAACTACAAGTAAGACGAAAAAATTCAATTACCAAAAAAATTAATTTTTAAATCTGCCCTACAACATCTCCAGTCAACAGACTGCAGTAATTTATCCATACAATATTTAATCTGCCTAAGCAGAATCATTTAAATTGCAGCAGCACTGAATCAGCAAAAAGGCATCTGCTTAAAAATTCACAACTGCAAGCCACAGAAACAAACTTCGCGAGAATTCCCAATAAAGAAATCATGGATCCATAAGAATTCCAGAAAATAATACCATAGCCCTATTAAATCTGAATAGGTAACAGATCAAATTCATTAAATAACCCACATGAAGTGACATAATCCAGCTTCCTTACCATCATTACCAACGGATCTGGTTCATACGGGACGTTATATGTTTTCGCTATTTCAACCATGTAGTTTTCAACCAGACGCTTAGGAGGCGCAGCAACATTCATTCTGTGCATCACCTGTTGAAATAAATCAACAATGATCAGATTGAAAATACTTGGACAGCACAGATTACTCACCTCATCAGACCTTTAAACAAATTCAGCCGTTGCTTTACACGATGGCTGATGGCTCACCACCAGCATACTAATGTGGAGTGTGAAGCTCTCCCACAACATGGTGTATTGGAGTTAAGCAAACATTTAAATGCACAACTGTGCATGCAGTGCTCATGAAAACTAAAAAAATTTTGCCAAGCCTATTTAAACTTTTAAGTATTCCCTCCGCCCCCGGGCTCATGACCATATCATTCCTCCCGCAGATAATTTGATGAGTAAAACTTTCATCACTAGGATTGATATATAAAGTCTGATCAAAATTGGCTGACTTTCTTAGATATATACGGGACTATAATGATTTGCACCAAGGTGCGGTTGGTAGCTGGTTTATTAAGGGATATTCTCACTTACTTACTAACTTACTTGATGCGAAAAATGTTTATTGTCAGGATGCTATATACTTACAAAACTGTGTTTATAAGATATCTGTACACCAGAGTGTGATTAGCAATTGGTTAATAAAGAATATACTTACCTACTTACTTACTTACATTTAGTACTCAGGAGTGACCATTCGATTCAAGTAATACCAGGCCATCTGGGCCCACTCACACGACCATCTATATGGGCAAAGATAAACGAGTGTAATGCAAGTTGGAAATCAAGTAAATCTCTTGTATTGCTGTGATGCTGCATATGAGTTTGCACTTCAATCAAAAGTTACTTCAACTGTGGGATCAAACTTCTCAGAAGTTTCTATACCGAAAAGTAAACATTATCTGTTTTCTGAATTTATTATCAGTAGTCTCTAGAAATGCCCGAATATATGTTCAGAGTTTAAATAAGAACTGACATTTAATTGTTTGCCATTAAAAAAAGTCAGAATTCCTATATTTAATTGAGTTATTCAAAAGAAAGCATTATAAGGAAATAGTATGCCGATGATAGAATATTTGTTATGCATCCTGACACCTAAAAAAGTGAAGAAGCCTTGGTGTCTGAGATCCTATCGATAAAAACATGATAAATTTCAACAGAAGGGGCAAAAAGACAAAGTAGCCAACCTTCTCATTAACATTTTCAAATCCATTGCGTAGACACATGACAGCATATTCTTTGCCATATTTGACAGTCAGTTGATTTGAAACCTAAATGTAAACAACCCAGCATCAATTCCATTATCAACAGACGGAGTTAAGAACAAGAAGAAGTAAAAGGTTGCCATACAAGTCATGATTCAATCCCAGCTCAAATGTAGTCATTCCAATACCTGATGAAGAGCCGAAACTGATTGGAAAAGTCTCATAGCATTAAACAAAATATTTCCCAAGTTTGCACATCACTGGCCATGTTCCCGTTATGTTGGATTATTGTTTCTAAATGCTGAATTTGATCAGTAATTTCTAACATGTTGGAGTTTACCATTGGCAAGTTTGCATACCAGACTAATTCCTTGTTTCTACTGTGGATTCTTGACCAACCCAACTGCATAAAGAAGGTCCATCCTTTCCGAAGTGCTGTAGAGTCTAGAATCTATGGACCATGTACACCGTTTCTAGCCGGGTAATTTTTTGTCTCAACGTAGGAGTGAAGCGGGCCTTCAAAGTTACCTTGACCATTAGTCACTGGTGCTTCATTCAACCAATCCGGCATGTGACAAATTCCTGCTCTATGTGCATCCAGTGGTTCAATTGAGAGCTGGACATGCATCAACTGCTACCAATCAGGCACTGCTCGGTGGTAGCGTCATCATGTGCTGCAAAAACTACCACCTGTGATCACTCCAAACTATCGACTAAGCCTTGGTCCAGTGACTCCAACATATGGCAACTATGGTTGCGCTCCACACTTGCAATAACCTTAAAGCACTGCACTGTGAAAAGAGTGTACCAACAATGAAATTATTTTAGTTACGCGGTTTGGTTATTAGTGAAAACAGAAAGCTGATAAAATTGCCCAGCTATGTTAAAACTATGCACCTACTTCTCTCAATTCTTGAACATCTCCTGACAGCCTTGGTGTCACCCAGATGAGTGTAGCAATTGATTCTTCAATTCCTGGATCCAACTCACTACAGGAAAACCACAAGAAATGCTCAAATGCAAAAACCTTCATTTGCCATGTCGAAACATTTGCAATTTCCAACACAAACATCAGATCTTTCAGCAAATAAAACTGCCAAACTTCAGTATTTCCACAGATATTGCTTGCTTGATGCAAATATATAATGTCACAAAACATTTATATAAGCACCATTCAGCACATCCAAAAGTATTCTTCGAAACCACTTGTTAAATTAATTATTTACTGTCCTAGGAATTAGACATTTAACTGTGGCCCTTTACATGCACAGATGTGTGTCCCTTGATGAGCAATCAATCTGTCGTCTCTGTTCCGCTCTAAAGAATATCAACAGTTTTGGTACGGTTGACTTGCATTAAAATTCTAAAGAACCTCACGATGCACAATGTGTTATGTCTTACGTCATCTTTTCAATGAGACCAAAGCGAGCGAGCAGCAAATCACAGAGCATTTCGACGATTTCCATTGCCTCTACCAAGTAATCTTCTCTGATGATGTGCTCAACCTGTCAGAAAAGACACCTATATTCATTAAATATGCAGAGAAGCATTTATTTACATGTTCAGAAAATTAGGACATTTCTTTTAAAGATGCAGAAAATACACAAGGGAAAGGCTTGTTACTTTGCACTATGCTTAGCGATTAGTTTTGCAAACCCATTACAGTTCTGCTAGCATGAGTTCACAGAATCTCCAAAGACTTTCCCAGACAATACATTTAACTAACACCATGGTATGACATTCTCCAGTTGATGTTCATGATGATGAATATGACAATTTCTAAAGCACCGTAACACGGCACATGCTGTTACAAGGGCACTTTGACAAGATCAACACTTAATCAGTATACACTATTTGAAATAGTGTGTCTGTATACTTACTCGTATTCTGGCACGATCATCTTTGCCAGCAACAATGTAGTCTGCAATCTCGCGACGCGCCTTCAGCGCCATCTCAGCTGAACAAGTAAATAAAAGAAAACCTTAGAAGCGAGACACGCAGCAATTAATAACGAGAGTAATGGATTGAAAAGAGCAATGAATACCTCAATCAATTCAATCAACAACTAATTCAGCATTATCGTCTGAAAAAGATCAACTGTTTAACAAATTGCCACCAGTAGAAAAAGTCACATATGGATTACACAGAAAATATTATATATTGACAACAATACTGCTTAGAAAATGAGAAAAAATTATTACACTTCTCATTATTATCACAAATATTACATTACTGAAATACAAATTAATCACATATTTGCAAATTCTATTATTTAAAGCACATGGCATGATTAACAAATACTAGTTCATAATCATGTTCGTAAACTCCAAACTTCTAAAGCGACACTTGAAATCCAAGTGCAGGGCACCAGCTTGTTCACAAGCACTGTGTTGAGTCAGAGGGGTTGTCTAAAAGGGTAGTCAGAAGGAGGTTTGAATTAAGCATAATAGGATAAATTAGACAAAATTGTTTAATTAAAACAACTGGAGGGTTGCTATGTATTAAACTTTACAATGAGTCACAAGCACCACAACTGTAAAATATAAAAATAAATTCTAACTTTTCTTCTTCTCAAGTAATTTTAAACGATTAATACAAAGTCGAAGATTTGTTCTCAACTTCAAGTAGTTTGGCTTGTTGGAAAACATAGCCTGCAACAACAAAAACCATAACGTCCTTAGATTTGCTTTAACTTCGATTCAGAGTTCTGAAGACTGCATATTTATCAAATATTAAAAATTGATGCTCTTTTATATCTGGTACACCATTTGTATTTGACTACTAAAATTATGTACAGTCTTCAACAGAATAACTACTGAGATAGCTCTCAGCATAAGAGTGATAAGAAAATATTCAAGTCTTATGATGGCAAATTGCAACAATTCTGTCTGTTACAATTATCTGAGCAAAAAAGTGGGTGGAAGGAACAAATCACAATGTGATTTCTATTACTGATTTAAATCACGATTTAAATCAATGATTTTAATCAACTGATTTAAATCGTCTCCACCCTGATGAATTCAGTTTTAGAGGGGTTCAGGTACAGGAGATTTGATGTCAACCAGGAGAAGATTTGGGTAACTACATGGAGAAGATGATCTAATGAGTAGGAGAAGCTGTTTGGAGAGAAAGAGATGAATAATTGGGTGTCACTGGAATAGAGCTGATGGTCAAATGAGGATGCTTTGATGAGTGAGCTGAGTGGAGTATTTTAGAGGATGAACAAAAGGGGCCCGAGGACAGAACCTTGCGAAAAACCACAGGTGAGAGGGCATGATTGGGATGAGGTTTCCGATGATTTAACGGAAAAGAGCGGGAAGAGAGATAGGACTGAATCCAGAGGAAAGCAGACAGTAAAACGGAACCAGATAGATAGCAGTGTTATTTAAGTTAACTAAAACTGAAAATAACTTCATCTTCAACTGAAAATCTTATATTCCAGTTAACTGAAATAAAACTGAAACTGAAAAGTTCTGAAAACTGTAACTAAAACTAAACTCAAAAGTACAAAACTAGAACTAAAACGAAACTTGAAAGTTGAAAACTGAATTAATTTTTTCTGAGCGACAGTTTAGAGATGTCTGCAATGGTTAGCAGCAAGTGCTTCAAAGTGCACCTCAGTAGCATGAATGCACGAACTTAATTAGATCTGCTGTTCCTGCTAATCAAAATGAATGTTATTTAATAAAAATGACATTTAATTGCTTCTGTTGAATGCTTACTGAACTAAATTAAACTGAAACTTTCTGAAAACTGAAACTGAAACTAAAACTGAAAAGATCTGAAAACTATAGCTAAAACCTAAGACGATAATAACGAAGAGATACGTCACGGACGAAAATTGGGTCATTGACCAAGATTATGTTTGTGGCTCTGATTTTAAATCCAGCGGTTTGCAGCTCAGATCAGTTTTAGTCCCGTTTCTTTTGTGGATGATTATCGTAACGTAACAAAAGCGACTTAATTCAATAAAAATAATATGCAATGTATGTATCTTGTAAATGACTAAAAACAACGTCGAGAATGATTCACTTGGCTTTGTTTGCCTTTGCTCCGTCGATAGTTCTCACCCTGCTGAGTGCCCGGATGACAGTGTAAACTAAAAAATAGATGGCCACAGACATCGCCCGCAATGCATTAGAAAAGACGATCTCTGATTGGCTAACACGTTGCCGCTACGTATCTCTTCGTTATTATCGTCTTAGCTAAAACTAAACTGGAAAGTTAAAATAAAACTAAAACTCAAATTGAAAAGTAAACTGAAACTTAAATAACACAGTCTTTGGCTGATGTTGTGATCGATGGTATCGAAGGCTGCAGAAATATGAAGAAGGCAGAGACACGAGACTTGTTGATGAGAGATGGCACATACAAGTTTATTGCAGAGGGAAATTAGTAGTGTTTCAGTCGAGTGGCGCTTTGTAAAACCAGACTAGTGTGGGTTAAGGAGTTTTTGGAAGTCAGGTATACGTTGATCTAAGACAGGACTATGCATTCAGTGGCGGCACTACACCAGGGCATGCCAGGGCAAATGCCCTGGTAAAAAAGCCTTTGCCCTGGTCGTTGCCCTGCCAAATTTTGGCTCCAAAATTTTGCTATACAGCTTTATAGCATGATACACGATACACAACTGCAGGTCCACAGACGTGTATAATGTGTGGTCTATCAATCACCTGTCGGAAAATTTGAATTTTGAACCACAGTAGAAGCGAACACTCAGTTGTTTGTACATGGAGACACGCTAGATATAGGGCCATGGCAGTGAGTGATGATTCTTCCATTGAGGCATGCATCCACTCTGCTCCAGCGTGTCTCTCTGTCTCTGTCTGTCTGTCTCTCTCTCTATATATATATATGCATACATATATAATATAATGTATGTATTATATATATATAATCGCTGTCTCTGTCCTACAGTGTCTCTGTACATGCCATGGTATAATTCATTCGTTTACCGTAGGCCCCTACTTTTAAATATAATACGTAGACGAAAATTATCATCATCAGCCATGAATCCCTTGAAACGTATGTACAGTTCTGGCATTCAGAAAGGAGCAGAGGAAAGTCGAAAATTGAGGTTCCTGTTTTCGGTACTCCTTCCATCAATTTGTTCTTTAAGATGCAAACCTCAGGTGCTGATATTCCTTCAGCTGCAGATGTTTGTGGAGAATGCAGATACAGCGGAGGAAGAAGCCGATAGGCTAGCTATTAGTTCACTTTGCTCCGATGTGCCGACAACTTCCAAGTAGAAAATAGACGTCATTAGAGGTGAGGAAATTGACATTACTTCCAGTTCCACTGCTACCTCAGACTGTGATTTATTTAAGCTAGGCCGATCTTTCGATATACGGTACTGATCGGGCACACTTTTCTTTCACTATCGAATCTGCTTCCTTTAATTAAGAGCATGACTTTATCTCAGGACCCGTGTCATCCTAGTAGTCCGTTTGAAGAAGATGGAAGCGGGAGGCCTATTGTCAGTAGCAAACACCAGGGTGAGAATTCCAGGGGGAGGTTAGGGGTTCAACCCCTTTGTCTTTCTTAGGATCCTACAATAAAGTCTACATTTCACACGCGAACTGCACATAAATCAACGTCTAACCCCTATAGGCTTAATTGCATCTCATATGACACGAGTTACTTGAGCAAATGCGTAAACAATAGGGCCTACCTGAATCAATGGCTCTATTTGTTGAACTTGTTGCTTTTGAAAACTGTTGTGCATGTTACCCAAAAGAGTATTTTTTAGTAGGCCTAATGCTTTACTAAGTTCACTGAGATGTTAAAATTTGCTTTACAAATGTGCAAAAGCGTTCAGCTTCAGAGGGCTTTGCCCATCTGAGCCTCTGACCTGACAAGTATAATAGTGCAGAGGGCCGACTTATGGCGAGCGCGGTAGCGCGAAATTAAATGGTCACGATGCACATGGTGACGGTCACCATATAAGCTCGCGTACCACGCTTGCCATAAATCACCTCTGCACTGGTTACTTGTATGACTGCCCTGGCTATGCCCTGGTAACAAAAAGTGTCTGGCGCCGCCACTGTATGCATTCAGTTAGTTTAGAGATGAATGACAGGTTGGAGACAGGTCTGTAGTTGGGTTTCTTTATCGAATGATGGTGCCTTGAAGAGTGGAGTGACTAAAGAGTGTTTGAAGATTAGGGGGAAACTGCCAGTATATAAGGAGAGGTTGATTATTTTGATAATGATGGGAACAAGGATATATGCGCAGTCTTTCAGTAAGGAAGTAGGTATAGGATCGAGTTGACACTGCTTGTTTGGAAGAGATTGTAATATGTGGGATAAGATCAGCTGATGTCAGAATCTGTTCAGTTCTATAAACCTGTCATAGACGTACGTTTTGATGCTCGGCAGCGTAGCAAGTATTCAAACAGAAAGATACGCTTACCATCTTTGTTTTTGTCTAAATCCTTTAACTCCAAATCCCCTATGGAAGCCTTCGAAGGCCCTGAAACACCGATTACTTCATAAAGAAATCAAAAGAACAAGTAAATGATTATAATTAACGTCTATGCTTACTGCCAAGTGACTCTCACGAATAGCTTTCAACTGTAAATTGGAGGTTCGCCTTTGATTTTATTACAGAATAAATAAAGAATTAATTATTAGATCATCGGATAAATTTAGATTGTAAACAACGTCGTCAGTGTCAATACATTCTCCATCACGGCATTTACATAGATTACGCAACCGAGAAAACTGCATCTCGATAGATACCGATATTTAGTGTAAGTAAGTAAGTAATTTTTTATTAAACGCTGGCAAACGCACGGCGCTTTACATACAACGCAAGGATTCTATATTATATTGGTCCTTGCATACAACGTAATCAAATAGTAGCAGAAAAGTTAGTAGAAAGTTCACCAAATACACAGTAGCCTAGCTGTACAGCATAGGGTTGCCACCCGTCCCGACTTTGTCGGGACAGTCCCGATTTCGAGGGAAATGTCCCGTGTCCCGACTTGACCTAGTCGGGACAGCGAAATGTCTCGACTTTCAGATGTGTGACCAAACTAAGAAAATGTTTGTGACCAGGGCTTTTTTTAGCGTGCAGTTCTACACAATGTGCAGTTGGAAATCAATTTGTGCAACTGTAAAAGCAATTTTGTGCTTTTGTGCGGTGAAAATTGAGGAAAAGTGTCGTTACTACCCCCCGGTCGTGAACTTTTTCCGTGATTACCCCCCGTCGTCAACTTTTTTCCCGTGACTACCCCTCCCCCGGTCGTCAACTTTTTTTAAAGAGGTTATGTATGCAGTTCTAAAAATTCCTGTTCGTCAGCATCGACGGACGGCGATGATTAGGGCCTACGAGAAAGTTCAAGTTGCGTCCCGACTTCCTAGTTCGAAAAGGTGGCAACCCTAGTACAGCATCGTAGGCAGGAAACCGCGCCTGGTTAGCAGGTTAGACCGTTAGGGAGTCAAATCTAGAAAGAACACGGTTAATGTGAGCGTGGGTGCAGATCATGACAGGTAAGTAAGTAATTAAGTATATTCTTTATTCAACCAATTATTGCATATCCGCACTTTGGTGTAGGCCTACATACATTTATACAGAGTATGACATTCTTATTATAAACGATCTGCGTGAAAGATTGTCAGCTTGTGGAATAAAACGGTCATGTAAATTAACTCTCGGGCGCAGGGTGTAGGGGAGCGGTTTTTTTGGGGGGAGTAGCCCATGGAGTACATGCCCCGGGTTTCCTAGGACCGCAGAGAAGAGGCGTGAGTCGGCAGTGTCGCAAAGATGCTCTGGCTGGTACCGCAGACGAATCAGACGCCGCATCGCCGACTGAAGGCGATTCTTTTCTTGCTGCCCTGCAAACCCACACCAAGCCGGAGCAGCATAGAACATTCGGGCCACCGTTGTAGCACGAACCACGTCGTATAGCATAGCTAGGGCATAGGTAGGTAGGGCATATAGGTAGGCCTAGGTAGGCTATAGGACAGAAGGTAGTTATGTTATGGAAGATGTGTCCAGGATTATATAAGATGTTTCTAAAAGAGGTATACCGCCTCTAATCCCATTGAAGAAATGTTCCTGCACGAGCACGCCGTGCAGTTGGCAAATAATCCAAACTTTCACAATTTCGTTTTGCTCTTTATATGGGTATTTCCGTCAATTTTTTGGATTTCGTGTCACTCGAGCAATTAAGACAATATTTATAAAGGTACGGAGGCACATACTGTATCAAAATGTTCGTAGTGACCTGCAGAACAAAATCTGCTATCTTTGATGGATTGGATTGTTAATTTTTAATTTTATTTAACGCTCCAAACACGTCAAATCTCATTACAGTCCCGCGTCCCGATCCGTATTTTTCGATTTTGGATGTGCACAGAAATTGTAATCTCTTGAGCAGCTATACCAATGATGCAATTTATTAAAGCTACGAGTGTCCTCTTTCATCTGTTTACGGATCGTCTAATTCGGAGGCTTATTTTAAGCATAACACGTCAAACAATCTAGTTCCTCAGGTTGCACCTCATTACGGTCACGCCTTAATCCGAGTGTGAATCTCGATCAACTTTTGGACGCACCCTAACGGAAACGACTGGCAAGACTTCCGGTAAGAACTATAAACAAGAATGAAACAATAATTTGCTTAAACATGTGACTTAACCCTTTGCTTACCACATAAGGTTAAAATTAAAAATAATCAACTACAGAGCAGATCTATAATGAAATAACTTAAATGGAGCAGGAAAGACTAAAAATATAATTAAATTCAATATATTTTTTAAATAACGAAATGGGACTTTGCAGTCCCGTTGGTAGGCAACGGTACTGAAATTCGGCTAAGGCATACTGTAGTTATCAATCACACAAACTTATCTATGTATATATTTTTATCATGTGATGTTTAATAAAATATACATTTTTATTTCAACATCAGAACATTTTCAGACTGAGTTTTTAGACATTAGTGGATACTCTATGGTAACTGTCGAAGTAGTTGTACTTAGAGCTGCAACAAAGAAAAACTTTGCAAATGCTACAGTACGAAAATGTCAAGCACACAAACTAATCTATATTTTTATCAAATGATGTTCACTAACATACACATTGTCTCTCTATTTCAACATTAGAACACTTTCAGACGGAGTTCTTAGTCATCAGTGGGTACTCCGTGGTAACTGGCAAAGCAGTTGTACTTAGAGTTGCAACAAAGAAAAGCTTTGCAGAAGCTACAGTATGAAAATGGTCTTGATTCCCTTTTCTCTTTGGCACACACTGAGCAGCGACCTCTGGAGTCTGAAAATAGAGGCCAATGACTTCCCCTGTTAGTTGTTGCAGCATCTGGAGCCACTCGACGGCGTTTCCGTACCTGGTTGCTATCGGGTGACTTGTGTGCTAGTAATCCACTAACAACAGACCTGGTGAACTCCAGAACAGAAATTTTTTCCACAAGTTCACAGTAGACGATGAATGAGTTCACCATCGTCATATCCATCAGGCCGAAGAACAGTCTGTGCCACCATTTCTTCGACTTCCTGTCAAACCCATACAATGACCGCAACATATCCGCATGATCGACCCCACCCATGTTTCTGTTGTAGTGTTCCACAACCATTGGTCGATCAACTTCAATGCTGCTGCCATCTTTGACTCTTCGGATTGCTTTCTTTACGTCTGTTCCATGTGCTGTTGACAACATATGTACACTCCTGTTGTCTCTCCACTTCATAAACAGAATTCCGCTGTCAGACACGCGCCAGTCACAGTCACCCCGCTTCATCTGGTTGTCTGCAGTGAGATTTGGCAAAAGCTTTCTGTCTGATCTTACAGTACAGCAGGCATATATGTCTTTCTTCAACAGGTACTGAAGAAGTGCAACAGAAGAAAAGTAATTGTCAAAATACAGAATGTGGTTCTTATTTTGAAGTGATTCCGAGAGGGTTGCGACAACCTGTCCTCCAAGACCAAGTTTCTCAGAATCACCATCTTTTGCACGACACGACTTGCCTTGATAAACATCAAACTGGTGCAGATAGCCACTTGTTTCAGTGCGACACCAAATCTTGAAGCCTCTTTTGATGGGTTTCATCGGATTGTACTGTTTGAGAGAACTTCGACCTTTGAACAAAATCATTGCTTCGTCGATAGACTGAGCCTGAGTAGGGCTGAACAGCTTCTGGTACTGAATGTTCAGGTGGGTTATCAATGGTCTTATCTTGAACAACCGATCATTTCTGTGTTGCTCTAGTTCGTTATTATCAGCTACATGGAGAATATGTAGTATCTCAGAGAAACGATTTCGTGACATTGCCTCCTGCACCATTTCAACCCCGAGGTCTGATTGAGTACTCCAAAAGTGTGTGTACGAAGGCAAGTTGTGGTAGCCCATTAGGAAATTTATTCCCAAAAACAAAAGAAACTCGTTGTCTTCCAGTTGACGGATTGGCTTTTCTCCAAATTTCAGCTGTCGCCAAGTTGCATACTCATTTGACTGAGTTACAATGTTGCAAACAATTTCTGGTGACAAAAATGTCAAAAAGTAGTCAACAGGACTGTGGCATGCAGCAAAGTCATCTTGTGATGGACCACAACCCTCATCTTGGAAAGGTATATCCTTTTCAGCAATCATCTTCTTGAGCCACCTGATGCTGACCTGGTCCACTGCCGCCTCCTCCTCTCGGCTATCATCTTCAACTTCCTGGTCTTTTCCCTTGCCACGAGTCTGTCCTCTACAACGAGCCTGTCCTCTACAACGAGCCTGTCCTCTAGCATGAGCCTGTCTTCTGCCGCGGCCACGTCCAACTCCACGTTCACCTCTCTTCTGAGCATCATTTTCATGATCACTCTCGGGCGAAGATGAAACGTCCTCCTGTGGCCTATCATCTTCAACTTCCTGGTCTTTTCCCTTGCCACGAGTCTGTCCTCTACAACGAGTCTGTCCTCTAGCATGAGCCTGTCTTCTGCCGCGGCCACGTCCAACTCCACGTTCACCTCTCTTCTGAGCATCATTTTCATGATCACTCTCGGGCGAAGATGAAAAGTCCTCCTGTGGCCTATCATCTTCAACTTCCTGGTCTTTTCCCTTGCCACGAGTCTGTCCTCTACAACGAGTCTGTCCTCTAGCATGAGCCTGTCTTCTGCCGCGGCCACGTCCAACTCCACGTTCACCTCTCTTCTGAGCATCATTTTCATGATCACTCTCGGGCGAAGATGAAACGTCCTCCTGTGGCCTATCATCTTCAACTTCCTGGTCTTTTCCCTTGCCACGAGTCTGTCCTCTACAACGAGTCTGTCCTCTACAACGAGCCTGTCCTCTAGCATGAGCCTGTCTTCTGCCGCGGCCACGTCCAACTCCACGTTCACCTCTCTTCTGACCATCATTTTCATGATCACTCTCGGGCGAAGATGACAGAGATGACGCTTCCTCTGGTGTGTCTTCGGCAGCATCAGGTATTCGAGCGACACTCGCTTGGTACTTCCTCTTGTAAAACATGGAAGTGGAAAAGGCCATCCTAAAGTTAAAAATAAGAAAATAAAATAAAAAGAGTATGCAGTGACTATTAGGCCAGCATCTATCACCAGTAAATCACCACTACTAAAGCAGGGCTGTCCAAATCGCCTTCTAAAACCTAAGCGAATATGTAGATGAAACCCAACAAACAACGTCGCTCAATCATCGTGCGTCATAGACACACCACGCTGCCACATGGTTGTTTACCCACGGGACTTCTAAGGAACACTAAGTTATAAAGTTCTGATGGGGCAAAATATCAAATAAATCTTATGAAACAATGCAACAACATAATTTAAATATATAACTTAACAAAACTTCTACTTACTGTGATTTTACTTCGGATCGGATTTCAGAACACAAACAGGCAAAACTATCGATTCCTTGGCTAAGATGACCGGAAACTTCCAAAGATAAAATATTCATAGAGCTTCAGAGTTGTTATTATTACCCCATCTAGCGATTAAACCTGATACCTTATAAAGAGACTTTAAAGTCCCAATGGTAAACAACCCTACAAAAACAATTAAACAATTGTTTTATTGCGGTTTTTACCAACGGGACTGCAAAGTCCCATGGGTAATGAAAGGGTTAATGAAAGAAATCATGAAAATGTTCCTGAATATGATTTAAAAACTACCAATCGGACTTTTCAGGTCTCATTACTGTCCTCATCTGTTACTTCTAAAGTTTAACTAACACGATATATTGCGCTGTAACTTTCGAATGAGGCGTATGGTCCAAGTAAGAAAAACTGTTTGTGCTTCGTTAGCCCTCATAATAGTTCGTGCATATCAATGTTTAGTGCAGTTCTCTCATTACAGTCACGCCTCATTACAGTCACATTTAAAATTTAAAGCTCGTGACTGTAATGATAGACATGTGACAGTAATGATAGATGTGCATGAATGCAGCATAAAAAGCAGTAAAATTATTAGTTTTATTGCCGAATATAATAACCTCATCGCGTAAGTTTTGGGTAGCTTTATGAGGTTAGGTTTTGGGTTAGTGTTAGGGTCAGGGTAAACCCGTAGTTTAGGTTGGTAAATTATTTTATATCGTCATACTAAAATGGAAGCTGGATTGATGAAAAAAAATGGTTTCCTTAAATGAAAGTGGGATTGATGAAACCACTTATGTATTTAAATAGAAGTTGGATTTTGGAAATAAATTTTATCGTAAATAGAAGCTGGATTGATGAAACTAAGTTTTTGATGCAATAGAAGCTGGATTGAAGAAAATAATTATTTCCATAAGTAGAAGCTGGACCCATGAGAATAGTTCTTTTCCTAAATAAATGTTCCATTGATAAAAAATATCCAGCGTCATAGTAGTTAGTTAGTTGAAAGTAGTTAGTGTTATTTGAACACATTTATAATAAAACATTTGTAGATGTCGGGTACAGAATCGGACGATCACTGTGGACGCAAGGAGTGGCTGGAGGTACTTCGGGAAAAACTGAAAACTGCCAGAGAGACAGTTTATACAGAGCATCTACGTAAAATCGCCATCAAGAAATTTGAAAGAAAAGAAAAGAAAAAACCTCTGCAAAATTATGCGGCACTCGGGCCATTAGTAATAGCAGAGCACTTTCAGAAGTTGGGAAGACTCTAGCGGTGAGGTGTAAGAAGAAATCTGCATCAAGTGCTGTTTGATGCGTTTTGCTCAGATACCAACTGACAAACCTGCTAGCCATGAATCCCAGTCTGTACTTTTTGAGATACGATCCACTAATCACCTTCGCATGCACCTGTCTGGCATATCAGATGGTTCTTGATGCTTGACTTTTGTATTATTATTTCTCATTCATGTCGCAATGAATTCTCATTCATGTCACATTCGGTATTATTCTGTTTCTAAATTTAATGTCTTATTTTACAAACCAGAACCGATGTTTCAGAGTACATTATAGATAAAACATCTATAATTTTGTGATTGCTGATAATTTTGACACTAATATTGCTTTATTGTCAATGGTTTCAGTCTTATTTCTCATTCATGTCATACTGCATTCTCATTCAAGTCACAATGAATTCTCATTCATGTCACATTCAGTATTGGTCTGTTTCTAAATTTAGTGTCTTATTTTACAGATGACCAGAACTTATGTTTCAGAGTACATTAGATAAAACATCTATAATTATTTTGTGATTGCTGATAATTTTGACATTAATATTGCTTTATGGTCGATTGTTTCAGTCTTATTTCTCATTCATGTCACACTGCATTCTCATTCAAGTCACAATGAATTCTCATTCATGTCACATTCAGTATTAATCTGTTTCTAAAGTTCGTGTTATTATTTTACAGATGACCAGAACTTATGTTTCAGAGTACATTATAGATAAAACATCTATAATTTTGTGATTGCTGATAATTTTGACATTAATATTGCTTTATGGTCGAGGGTTTCAGTCTTATTTCTCATTCATGTCACACTACCATGTCTCATTTATGTCACATTTATTATCATTACAGTCACACAGTCTCATTGCTGTCACATAATTCTCATTACTGTCACAATCATTAAAAACTAAATTGTAAACTAATAAACATGAAAATTAAGTAAACTAGTGGCTACAATAACGGTAAAGTTACAGGTTAACAATTTGGAATCCAAAAGTACACAACCATTTTGTCTCACCTACTGTCACTGGAGATAATAGATGGCTAAAATAGCTAAATATGCACATATTATGACTTAAAATAGGTTAAATACGTTATTTAACTGTAAACTTACAGACTACTTAGTAAGAAAAATATCATATGGTCAGAATTCAACTATTGTGTGATGTAATATTTAGTTTCTGATTATAAAGCCATAGGATATCAGCTGCCGAAACAGGTGTGACAGTAATGATAAAATTTTGATATATGTTGTATAAATCACACTGTAAAAAAGTTTTCACAAGGTGGCGTGCAGGGAAACTCATAAATTTATATTCTAAATGCATCGTAGATCAATAAAATATTTGGTTTTATGCACTTCAATACATTTCATTTTTGCACATTTGCTACATCCAAAATCCAAAAAATTGACGGAAATACCCATATGGAAGCGAATTTGTCCATGTATGCAGACTCAGTTCCAATCTAGCCTACTCAACCAATTTTCGGGAAATTGTGGTTCTTCTGGGCTTAGGCTTAACTCCACCAGATAATCAGTGTATTGACCTATAGTTACTGACTGATGAAATTGCTGTGGCACACTGATTTCGTTTTCTTGGTCAACCGATTATAAGCTGTTGTAGAATTGGTGTCTATGTAGGCCTAGGCCATATATGGAACTTGCTGCAGCTGTTGTCTCTTGCAACATCCCAAACTGACCTCCGTAGGCCTATAGTTTCTGTCGCTTCATTTTGATAAGAAGATGATCAGCTCCTTAAGCTAGCTAACCCTGAGGCAGCCATGGGTATAAAGTGTTAGTGACTTCATTTTCTTAGCCTCGGCATATGAGGGCGGGCGGCCAATCCTCTCCATCACCGTCTCATCTTCCCACCGAACCTTATGGTCAGTGTACTCGTTATAGCTGAGTTGGCTATAGGTGCACTCGGAGCAGAAACCTGGAACCAAATTTCTAGCGGGGATTTGAACCACCGACTTCTCGACTTACCGTCCAGCACGCTAACCAGTAGGCCTATGCACTATCGAGCACCCACTTAATACCGATGAAGGCAAGCGATATGCAGAAAGCGATGAACAAGCATACTTAAACACGATATATATTACACCTAACAAATATTCCACGCCTTTAGCCTAAGTGGTGCGCGCGTTTGTCTGGCTAACGTGCTGTCCTGTCAGTCGAGGGGTAAAGGTTCAAATCTCGGTCAGGGCAGACATTTCCTGGAGATTTCGGCCGCACTGGCACCTCATACTCAAGTCAGCTATAATAAGTACACTAATCGTAAATTGTCAGTGGGATGTTCAGACAGCTAGGGAAATGGGTAGACACGTACCCGCCCTTATGTCGAGGCTAAGAAAATGAAACCGCTAGCACATCATACCCATGGCTGTCTCAGTGTAAGCATAAGAGCTAGGCTGCTCGTTTTCTATGACCCACTGCCACTGCCTAATATAATGCCTGTACGTTGTCGCCTTCCTCGAAGGCCCTCCATAGCTGGCCTTAGGGAAAGGTCAGCACGGCGACTACCTAGGGCATCATGCATAGGCCTACTAGAACCTAAACGCTTTGAGCTTGAAAACTATACAATAGTGCAAATTTGGTTGTTGAAATTGTTTTCTTAATTAATCCAATAAGTAAGTAAGTAAGTAAGAATATCCTTTAATAAACCAATTGCTAACCGCATTTTGGTGTACAGACATCATAGTAGTCGCAAAAATCTAAATTAGCTAGTATATCTTATTTAAGTCTTATAAATCATTAGAGGGGTAAATATTTAATCTGACAATCGTAATGTATGTCATCTTGCAAGACATGGAGAAGGCAGGGGAATGGTGAGAGAGTGTATTAGTCGGAGCAAAGAGAATAATACTTTGTCAGCAGTTACGGATATATAGCATCAGTATAATACATGAAAGAAAATGCGAGACTGACAGAGATACAGAGACAGGCAGCCAGGCAGGTATACGTTCTAGTATGCATGATGCCCTTGGACCTAGGTAGTCGCGGCTAAGTCGCCTTGCTGACCTTTCCCTAAGGCCAGGGAAACCCTCGAGGAAATTCAGCTAGGCGACAGCGTATATATAGGCGGTGGCAAGAGACTGCAGCATATATATATATATATATATATATATATATATATATATATATATATATATATATATATATATATATATACATATATACAGTTTGAACTTTAAGTCGCACCAACTTTAAGTTGAAACTGTATATACTGCAGGCTTACACAATATATGTGTACAGTAGGCCTATCCAGCCTAAAGTTTCTCATCAGCACAATCATGAGCACAATCGGACATAGACTTTCGTTGTCTTTAATGTGATGACCGTTGAAATTTAGGATACAAATGATGAAAATATGTTTGTAAGAATTACTCCCTGCCACCCTATCTATATATAGTGTCGCCCTTGCACAGTAGGCCCCTACGTACCGCCCAGATAAGCCGCACACACTTTCTAACTAAGCAACTCTCGAAATAAGAGGGTGGGGGAACGCAAATACGTGTTTTCTACAATTATTCTATTATAGTATTCTACTTTTTTGCTTGATTACTGGTTTTCTCCAGCTGAAAGAAGAACGTCAATGAAATCAGAAATCAACTCAGTTTACTGTGAAATTCAACGCTTAAATTCTTGTAGGCCTACACACAAAAAAGACTGGAAGTAAGAAGAAGTTTCAGCCGAGCATGCACAAGATCTGACCGATTGCTGCATAGCTTTTCGTGTCCACCAAACGCTCTTCGAAGCAAACTCCAAACTACTCGCGCCACAGAACAGTGAGGGCAAGGTCTTTCTCCGGTAAGATGACTTCTTCAATTACTTATTTTTAACAGATTAATTCGGATATATTTCCAGAAACAAATCACCGAACTTTAGGCCTATAGCAGAAAGTATCGGTCTACGGAAACGGGAGGCAGATTAATTACCGTATGGTGACGAAGAGACATTGCCTATATCGGATCCGATATACATTGTGCTGAGCACATGCATCGAAATAAATTAGTTCCTAGAAATCTGTACAACTGTGTAGAAGAAAGCAACGGATGGCTGTTGAACAGTTAATCTAATGACACAGGGCTAATTAGGTAGCACTAAGTGACAGTCGTTGAAATGGTATTGCTATAATTTGATGATAATTACATAGTTCTAATGCTAGCTAATTAATCTTCTAAAACTATACAGTCTATGTATCGCATAGTCAAGTCGATCGAGGCATTCTATTGCTTCTTATTCTCCTCATGTTCTCTTTTTTCCAGCTCCTTTTCCATTCTCCACTGTCATCCTCTACCTTATTCCAGCTCCTCCTATCGATGCCTCGCCTCCACAGGGTTATCAGCGACCAGCGTCGGTGGTTTTCCTAGCACTGCTGGCAGTTTCCGGCCGTCAGCTGTGGCACCGGATTGTCTGTGAGCCTCTTTGTCTGTGGGTTGTTGAGGATCGTTGTGTTTGTGTCCAGACTCTTGGCCATCTTGTCGCAGATCAGGTCGACCAGTCGCTCGAAAACGATGTTCACGTTGATGTTCTCCTTGGCCGATGTCTCGAAGAACTCCAGTCCTAGAGAAACGAGGAAACGAACATTGATACCAGTGTACATAGCTTTGGATGTAGGCCTATACACTATGGGTTCCTGCACATAAATGGGCGCTTGGTCCTCCTTGAAATCATATCGGAGCACTTAATCGAGACAGAGTATACATTATATTTGTATTTGTGCATGTCTATATGCTACATCGAGTAAAAGTTGAATATGGAGGCATCATATAAATTCATGCTTGCTGAATTGCTTGATTTTACTGAAGCATAGGTTTCATCTTATCCAAAAGCTGAGCTCTTGGTTGGCATTGCAGCTATGCAGAACTAAGCCAAGCTTCATATGGCTGACGTGGGAAGAATTCTAGACAGTGTGACCAATTTTCCGGAGGAGCTTGTTACACTCATTGAACCTATTCGTTCCATTGTCAAATTCACGTGCTCAAATGAAAAGTATTACCTTTTAATCCTAAGCTTTTCAGAGTTCTAACTAAGTCTATAGTTACAATTAATGTGTCGGGCACGATGGTCTGTTCGGTAGTGGACTGGGTCTGTTGTCCATCGATTGTGGGTTCGAATCCACTGTGTGGACTTCGTGTTACGACCATGGACGCGTACGCTGTTTGCGCATGCTTACAGTTTCGGGCCTCAGCCGAACTGATTTACTTCTAAACTTATTAGGCTACGCGCATAATAAAAGCAATAAATAAATAGCCTAATTATAGGAATTGCGGCGATTTCCTGGTATATACTGACCGAGTTGATCTGAGAGACGTCTTCCTCTCTCCGTCGAAACGACTCGTTCGTATTCCAGGTCGCATTTGTTTCCCACAAGCAACACCTGAGCGTTGTCCCACGAGTAAGTCTTGATCTGAGTGCACCTGAAATGGAAACCACGTTGCGCTGATTAAGACTCACTTGCAGGCTCTCTGTCTGTCTGTCTGCCTGTCTGCCTGTCTGTCTGTCTGTCTCTCCCTCTCTCTCTTCCATTCCAGTCTCCGTTATTAACAAGTCACACGGTTGAATAATCGTCAAGACACAAAGTATAATGTCCCAGCCACCACACGCTCATGCAAGAAATCATGGGCGTAACCAGAAAAAAGTTTCGGAGGGGGTTTTAAGATTTCTGGGGGTTTCCAGTGAAAATCGTCGCAAAAGTCCAGGTTTTCTTTGTATTTTGCATGCACGAGATCGCGACGCAATCTACAGATAACGTGTTGATAACTGAAATCCTTTGGTTCAGTTCTTGCGACTCCTTCTCCTCTCCTCTCCTCCTCTCCTCTTTCCTCTCCTCTCTCCTCTCCCTCTCCCTCCCTCCTCTCCTCTCCTCTCTCCTCCTCCTCCTCTCCCTCTCTCCTCTTCCTCACTCTCTCTCTCTCCTCTCCTCTCCTCTCCTCTCCTCTCCTCTGCTCTCCTTCCTCTCCTTCCTTCTCTCTCTCTCCTTCCCTCTCTCCTCTCCTCTCCCTCCTCTCTCTCTCTTCTCTCCCTCTCCATCCCTCTCCTCTTTCTCTACCTCTCCCTCTCCCTCTCCTCTTCCTCTACCTCTGCCTCTACCTCTACCTCCTACCTCTACCTCTACCTCTACCTCTCCTCTCCTCCTCTACCCTCCTCTACCTCTGCCTCTCCTCCTCTACCTCTACCTCTACCTCTACCTCTACCTCTACCTCACCTCTACCTCTACCTCTACCTCTACCTCTACCTCTGCCCTCCCCCACCTCTGATGAGAAAGGTGAGGACCTGAGGATGGTGATGAGGATGAGGGGATGAGGTTGAGGTTGAGGGATGAGGTTGAGGATGAGGATGAGGTTGAGGTTGAGGTTGAGGTTGAGGTTGAGGTTGAGGTTGAGGTTGAGGATGAGGTTGAGGTTGAGGTTGAGGATGAGGTTGAGGTTGAGGTTGAGGTTGAGGGATGAGGTTGAGGTTGAGGTTGAGGTTGAGGTTGAGGTTGAGGATGAGGTTGAGGTTGAGGTTGAGGTTGAGGTTGAGGATGAGGATGAGGATGAGGTTGAGGAGAGGATGAGAATGAGGTTGAGGATGAGGTTGAGGTTGAGGTTGAGGATGAGGTTGAGGTTGAGGGATGAGGTTGAGGTTGAGGATTGAGGATGAGGTTGAGGTTGAGGATGAGGTTGAGGGATGAGGTTGAGGATGAGGTTGAGGATGAGGTTGAGGTTGAGGTTGAGGTTGAGGATGAGGTTGAGGTTGAGGTTGAGGTTGAGGATGAGGTTGAGGTTGAGGATGAGGATGAGGTTGAGGATGAGGATGAGGATGAGGATGAGGTTGAGGTTGAGGATGAGGATGAGGTTGAGGATGAGGATGAGGTTGAGGATGAGGTTGAGGTTGAGGTTGAGGTTGAGGTTGAGGATGAGGTTGAGGTTGAGAATGAGGTTGAGGTTGAGGTTGAGGGTGAGGATGAGGTTGAGGTTGAGGTTGAGGATGAGGGTTGAGGTTGAGGTTGAGGTTGAGGATGAGGATGAGGTTGAGGATGAGGATGAGGATGAGGATGAGGTTGAGGTTGAGGTTGAGGATGAGGATGAGGTTGAGGTTGAGGATGAGGGATGAGGATGAGGTTGAGGTTGAGGATGAGGTTGAGGATGAGGTTGAGGTTGTGGTTGAGGATGGGGTTGAGGTTGAGGATGAGGATGAGGTTGAGGATGAGGATGGGGTTGAGGTTGAGGTTGAGGATGAGGATGAGGTTGAGGATGAGGTTGAGGTTGAGGTTGAGGTTGAGGATGAGGTTGAGGTTGAGGTTGAGGATGAGGTTGAGGTTGAGGTTGAGGTTGAGGTTGAGGTTGAGGTTGAGGATGAGGATGAGGATGAGGTTGAGGTTGAGGTTGAGGTTGAGGATGAGGTTGAGGTTGAGGTTGAGGATGAGGATGAGGTTGAGGTTGAGGTTGAGGATGAGGATGAGGTTGAGGTTGAGGATGAGGATGAGGTTGAGGATGAGGATGAGGTTGAGGTTGAGGATGGGGTTGAGGTTGAGGTTGAGGTTGAGGTTGAGGTTGAGGATGGGGTTGAGGTTGAGGATGAGTTGAGGTTGAGGTTGAGGTTGAGGTTGAGGATGAGGATGAGGTTTAGGTTGAGGATGAGGTTGAGGATGAGGTTGAGGTTGAGGTTGAGGTTGAGGATTGAGGTTGAGGTTGAGGTTGAGGTTGAGGTTGAGGATGAGGATGAGGATGAGGTTGAGGTTGAGGATGAGGTTGAGGATGAGGTTGAGGTTGAGGTTGAGGATGGGGTTGAGGTTGAGGTTGAGGTTGAGGTTGAGGATGAGGTTGAGGATGAGGTTGAGGTTGAGGTTGAGGTTGAGGATGAGGATGAGGATGAGGATGAGGTTGAGGTTGAGGTTGAGGTTGAGGATGAGGTTGAGGATGAGGTTGAGGTTGAGGTTGAGGTTGAGGTTGAGGATGAGGATGAGGTTGAGGTTGAGGTTGAGGTTGAGGTTGAGGTGGTGGAGGCGGAGGCGGAGGCGGAGGCGGAGGCGGAGGCGGAGGCGGAGGCGGAGGCGGAGGCGGAGGCGGAGGCGGAGGCGGAGGTTGAGGATGAGGTTGAGGTTGAGGTTGAGGATGAGGTTGAGGTTGAGGATGAGGATGAGGTTGAGGTTGAGGATGGGGTTGAGGTTGAGGATGAGGATGAGGATGAGGTTGAGGATGGGGTTGAGGTTGAGGTTGAGGATGAGGTTGAGGATGAGGTTGAGGTTGAGGTTGAGGATGGGGTTGAGGTTGAGGTTGAGGTTGAGGTTGAGGATGAGGTTGAGGATGGGGTTGAGGTTGAGGTTGAGGTTGAGGTTGAGGATGGGGTTGAGGTTGAGGTTGAGGATGAGGGATGAGGATGAGGATGAGGTTGAGGTTGAGGTTGAGGATGAGGATGAGGATGAGGTTGAGGTTGAGGTTGAGGTTGAGGTTGAGGTTGAGGTTGAGGTTGAGGTTGAGGTTGAGGTTGGGTTGAGGTGGAGGCGGAGGCGGAGGCGGAGGCGGAGGCGGAGGCGGAGGCAGGAGGCGAGGCGGAGGCGGAGGCGGTGGCGGAGGCGGAGGCGGAGAAAGAGGCGGAGGCGGAGGCGGAGGCGGAGGAAGAGGCGGAGGCGGAGGCGGAGGAGGAGGCGGACGCGGACGCGGAGGAAGAGGCGGAGGCGGAGGAAGAAGTGGAGGTGGAGGCTGAGGCGGATGCGGGAGGTGGAGGAGGAGGCGGAGGCGGAGGCGGAGGCGGAGGCGGAGGCGGAGGAAGAGGCGGAGAGGTGGCGGCGGCGGAGGCGGAGGCGGAGGCGGAGGAAGAGGCGGAGAGGTGGCGGCGGCGGACGCGGAGGCGGAGGCGGAAGAAGAGGCGGAGGCGGAGGAAGAGGCGGAGGAAGAGGCGGATGCGGAGGCGGAGGCTGTGACGGTGGTGGAAGCGGAGGCCTGTCCTTGTCCTTGTTCTTTTCCTTGTCTCTTCCCGACCTTCTCCATGTTCCTGTGCCTTTCCGTGTGCCTCTCCATTTTCTCTCCCCATCCTAACCTTTGCCTCTTGTTCTATATCTCCCTCTCTCGCTTCGTTTGCTTCTCGCTTTTCCCGTTGTTATTTTTCAGTACGTTACTACACGCAAGATTCGAAGGAAAAAGAAACAAAGGCAGACCACGACAACGCTGGATAGAAAACATACATGCAGACATAACATCACTTGGACTGACACTAAGGAGAGCAATGGACTTAACAAAAGAATGAGGACAATGGAAGTCATTTATTCGTACCGATCGTCGGCAAATGATGATGATGATGTTGACCTGCGAAGAATGATTCGCACTTTGCCACTCCGGCCAACTGGGTGCTCGAGATTCTCCGAGAGATGGCGGAAGTGGAACTGCATGGTTCAAGATTTTCATCGGGAAAGAGGTAGGGAAGACTCCACTAACCTAAGACATCTAATCGATTCATTCGTAATCGTGATCGTGATCTCATCGACTTTTTTTACAGCGCCCGAAAAAGCGAAGTCACGTCCGCTCAGTCATAAGCAAAACTAGACATTGATTCTCCGGACAATCACTCTGATAAGAAGCAGCGTTCGTGAATAAGCTAGTGCCATGTTGCTGATGGTGATGATAGTGACGATGATGATGATGATTGTGATGATAGTGACTGGTGATGGTAATGGCGATGATGATGGTGATGATGGTAATGGTCATGATATTGATGATGATAATGATGATGATGTTGATGATCATGAGGATGATCATCATCGTCATCATGATCATCATCATCAATATCATGAACAGGTGGTGGTGGTGGTGGCAGTAGTAGTAGTAGCCTACTATTAGTAGTATTAATCGTGTATGTATGTATGTGTAAGAATAGTTCACGTATTTCTTTATGTATGCATGTGTGAGAGCCTTTGCTGCTTTATATAGCGCCTGTAGTTAGCGCTGCGTGTATAGGCCAACGTGGCCGACCATCAGTTGTTTTGTTGTGTCAGACGTGTATTGTCTTGATGTTTTGCCCACAGGTCAAAGAGTTCATTCTCGATCTGATTGACAGTCGACCGCCACACCTCAATGCGCTGGAGGTTGTATCTGAGGGGGTCATTGGGTGCATGTATGGAGCACGTGGCGCCATCCAGCGAACGGAGCTTTCTGCGTCTGAAATTAACGGCTGATGGATTCTCTTGTGAATTGAAATGGTCTCACAAAATCAAACGTTGATTCGAGTCTGTTTAAAAAATGCAAAATAATTTTGTGGATATTTGTATGCATAATTATGTTATATTATGAACTTCTGCTTATATTTCATGTAGTATCAAGTATGTGTCTTTTGCATACAGTTTGTTCAGCAATTAAATTTCAATTATCAATTTAACAGGCTTTTTGTCTGCTCCTTTCAATGGGGCAGAATTAGTCGCACTAGAACGCTGAAATATAGGCCTAACTGGAATCGAATCCATAGTCTATGGTTTGTTGGTTAAACGCGTTGCCTCACAGACCAATATGTCGCTGCAGCTCTAGTTATTACCTTCGCAGTTTCTCTGTGAGACAACCTCGATCTATCTATCTGTCTGTCTGTCTGTCTGACCGTCTTTCAGTCTATACAATAACACAATACAACTGTACAACTGATATTGATTACCCTCCTTCAAAAGCTCAGAGTGCACACACGACGATGTCGCAGATACAAGTATATTGCAGAGCAATTGCAAGCAAAGGTCTTGGTCAGAGGGAGTCACGGTCCATACACAGTAACTGCTTCGGGCGTGGCTCCAATCTGCAGTTACAGGCAGGGGCGTCTACACCATGTAAACCTTGGAGCAAATGCTCCACCCAAGAAATAGGGGGAAGACCTCATTGAGAAATTAGGGGGAAGTTTAAATTTATAAAATTTCGTACCATGCAGTAAGGTAATAATTAAATAATTATTAAGATGCTTGAAGTTTAAAGTTATTGTGGTTAAGTGTCAGTAATATTTTAAAAGGCATTAGGGTCCTGGGCATTTGCCCTCTGCCCCCTCCTTGGTGGGCCTGGGTCCTACGATCCTTCACTGGGAACAAGTTGGGCTTCTTATCTCTGCATAGTAGAAATATGCTGTGGATAAATTGGACTTTGACATCCTGCCGACTGATGACCCTGCCGCTGACCTCTTCCCTGCCGATTTCGAGCCCCTGTGCTGCATCTGTCTGTAGCGTCAGGCCGACCCAGCCCTCGGTCGCTGCAGCTACGGAGGCGCCTAAGATAAAATTCTAAACTAAACAACCCAGCATAATTTTTCAGAAAATGCTAAGGTCCTCCGTACCACTCGTCATAGGCTGGCGTGCCACAAATGGAACGTGTGCCACAGGTTGGCCATCACTGGTCTAAGTCATCGTTACCGTCAATAGCCTACTGACAGATAATTACAGTATTCTAGTGAAATGCCACGAGAAAAGCGAATTGCGAAGTTGCAATGCTTAGAAGTTTGCTGCATTATGTTGGTGCGTGGGGAGTAATTTATATATATATATATCATCAAGGCTTTATAACCTGACAGAGTTGGTAACAGCAGAACGTGCATAAGAAAAAGATATGGTCCACTCTTAGTGTTCCGTCCAGAAGTACACTAAGGTCCCGGAAAATGTGTTGTGATTCACACCTCTGGAATGCCTATATTTCATCCTTGTAGTGCCTGCCTTGTGCCAGTGGCAGAAACATAAATTGCACTTCCCTGTTCAGCCTCCTCAGCCTCTTTCAAAATCCCATACGTACCATTTGGTCAACGTCCCGACAAATGTGTTGTTGTTCTTCAAAGCCCTGGAATGTAGGCCTACTCCATCAACGCTTGAGACTCATCAACATACTTGAGAACTCAAGTTTAGAGAGCAGTCATGATTGTGGGTTACGTCATTTGTGCATACAAGATGTACAGAAGCGGCCCCAAGACCGAGTACTATGCGACATGAAATTAAACGGTTCCCACACTGTAGTGTTAAAACCAAAGACTACTATAATAATTGTCCACCCATCTGGATAAACTAAAGTAACTCTAACTATACTCCTATAATTCCATGAGACTAGTCTAGTAAGCAGGATGTCGTGATCCACCTTATTAAACGCTGCACTCGTGTCAAGGAATGCCAACAGCGTGACGTGTCCGGCGTTGATTATATCCAGAACGTCGAGATAGGTCGGTTGAATGGACTCTTCTTAATCTGAATTTATATGCACTGGATGAACTATTGCAACACCTGCTGTACAACCACTTTCTCAGTAACCTTACACAGGAACGTATACGGTTAGAGTTGTGTCGATCTCATCCGCACCAATTCCCGGTTTCTTCATTGATGGCTGTCAGACGTCCATCATTCAACTAATGAGACTTAGCAGCAGCAGGCATTGGAGCAGCTCGTTCAGAAATATGGTCGAGATGGAGGTCATGAGGCAGGCATGTTTTGCATATAGTGAGGACAGAATCGACGTCTTAACAACAACGTCTGCCGCCAATCAAAGTCACTTTGAGCTTTTCCGGTACTTTGAAAAAGCTGATTTCTTCGTATATCAGCGTACATCGGAAACTACAAGTCCTCTGATTAAAAGAACCGGCTCTGAGAGCCATGACATCCACCAAGAAAGAAGTAACAGCTCATAGCAGATCCGCTACACAGAATCACCGGTGATCAGGTTCTGCCATGATAATAATAATAAAAATAATCTCGACATCAGAGCCAAACCTTACCCAGTATATTTAATGATTATTTCTCCACTAATGATTCTGTTCCCTGTTATAACACTAGATCTCGGTTTACTTTTCGCTCTGCAATCTGTAAAACTAATGTCAGGCAATTTTCTGCTAGAATAACTGGGCCTAAACTATGGAACTTAATTGACCGTGGTATCCGTAATCAGAGCTCACTAAACTCCTTCAAACAGGCCTATAAAAACACTTACTTAACTTAACTGACGTTGATTTTACTACTGCCTTGCCTATTTCTCATCCTAAGTTAATCGAACTGACTCATGTTTCCTTTCAAGTCCTATCAATTTGTTCCATCATAGTGAGGAAGACTAGATAAGCTCCTTGTTCTTCTTCTCTCCACGAATCGATTTTTACTAATGTAATGTAATGTAATTAGTAATTTATATAGCGCCGCTCACAGCCGAGGCCATTCAGTAGCGCTCCCAGTGCGAGAACCCCGAGAGAAGAAGTATGTTTTAAGGAGAGAGAGAGATGAAGACAATGATCCAGAAAGGAAAGTCTCACGCAAAGTGAAGTGAAGGGCATTCCATAAAGAGGGCCCAATGATGGCAAAGGATCGAGTTTGAGCAATCGTAGTCCTAGCTCGTGGGACAAAGAAGTCAGATCGGTCCAGAGATCGTAAAGGCCGATGAGAAGATGCAGAAAGAGGAGGACGAATGACATCCCTGAGGTATTTTGGAGCAAGTCCCAGTTTGGATTTGAGGACCAAAGCAAGGACTTTAAACTGAATGCGGTCAGAGAGAGGAAGCCAATGCAGTTGGTTAACCATGAATGATGATATATGGGAGTATTTAGGAAGGTGAGCAATCAATCGAGCAGCAGTATTGAGAACAGATTGAATAGGGTATAGACGGACCTTGGGAAGACCAATAAGTAGGGAGTTGCAATAATCAATTCTGGAACAGAAAAATGCATGGACAATGGATGCCATGGTAGAGAGAGGAACAGATCTGCGAATAACCCTGAGACGCCGTAGGTGAAAGTAAGAGGATCGTGTAAGGTTGGTTACATGAGCAGAAAAAGTGAGAGCGCTGTCCAAAGTGACACCTAGGTCACGCACACAAGTAGAGAACGTAAAATTGGGAAAGTTTTCAGAGAGAAGCGAAAAGTCAATTTTCAGAAGTTGTTGGGGTGTGCCAAGCCAAATAAGTTGAGTTTTGGAAGAGTTTAGCGAAAGGCGATTGGAAGACATCCACAAATGCAAGTCATGGGAAAGAGCTTCAATACGGCGAGCTAAAGTGAGTTGAGTAGACGCAGGACCATGAACATATGCCTGAACGTCATCAGCAAAAAGGTGACCAGTAGCAGAGTAATTTGTAAACAAAGAGGTAATATCAGCCGTGTACAAAATGAAAAGAAGGGGTCCAAGGACTGATCCCTGAGGAACTCCTAGAAGGACAGGCACCCAGTTAGACCTGGAATTACCGGTTTACGTTCAAAACCGCGATCACAAAACAGCGATCGTCAAAACCGCGATCACAAAATAGCGATGCACAAAACAGCGACTGCATAAAATAGCGATCATCAAAACAGCGATTTCACCGATTTATTATAGAAAGTTTTAAATGTATCGCGAAGTATTATAAAATTATAATAAATGTGTAATGTTAAATTTAAAGACTTGAATTATGTCCAATTCCACGAAAGTAGTCCAATATAGGTTGATTAGTGTAATCGCCGACGATGCTTTTTCATTTTGTCTGCAGTTTCTCTGTAGATTCTTCTAGATAGATATGGTATTTGTCCTGCGATGTACTTAACTACAACATTTTAAGTTCAATTAAGTTCGCAATCAGGACCAATCAACGCTGTCATTTCCGCTCTCACTCCAACAAATTCAAATGATTTAGTAAAATAATTAACGCTAATTAGGTTCGCAATCAGAACCAATCAACAGTCAATCTTCGAATTAAATCGCTGTTTTGATGATCGCTATTTTATGCAGTCGCTGTTTTGTGTATCGCTATTTTGTGATCGCGGTTTTGACGATCGCTGTTTTGTGATCGCGGTTTTGAACGTAGACCGAATTACCAACCTGCTAGACTATGACCTCTTCAATTTCTGTTACTTATTAACGGCACTTACGAAATGAATAGGCTACTGTTAATGACTGTATTCATACGTGTACATTGTGTTCACTTTTCATGGAATCGATTCTAATAAAATTTGAATTTGAATTTGAAGTTGAATCACTGGTGATCAGGTTCTGCCATGATAATAATAAGCATCAGCATAACATAGCATAACAAAGCATAGCATAGCCTAACATGACATAAAATAGTATAACATATTATAACATAGCATATATATACATATATACATAGCATAGCATAACATGACTTAAAATAGCATAGCATGGCAGGACATAGCATACATAGCATACATGTACATAGCATAACATAGCATAACATAGCATAACATAGCATGACATAGCATGACATAGCATGACATAGCATGACATAGCATGACATCACCAACATACATAATATAACATAAGATGGCATAACATATCATAACATAGCATATATTATAGCGTAACATAGCGTAACATAGCATAATATGTCATAAGATAACATAACATAGCATAACATCGCAAGAGTTTTAACTGATTCAGAAGCCATTTAATATGCTTTACAGTTTACAGCCACTGCAGATTATCGTTAATCGAGATGTAGGTCTGAGAAGAAGAATGCGAAGAAGAATGGGAAGAAGAAGAATGCGAAGAAGAATGCGAAGAAGAATGCGAAGAAGAATGAATGAAGAAGAAGAATGCGAAGAAAGAAGAATGCGAAGAAGAATGCGAAGAAGAATGCGAAGAAGAATGCGAAGAAGAAGAAGAAGAAGAAGAATGCGAAGAATGCAGAAGAAGAATGCGAAGAAGAATGCGAAAGAATGCGAAGAATGCAGAAGAATGCAGAAGAATGCGAAGAATGCGAAGAGAAGAATGCAGAAGAATGCGAAGAATGCGAAGAATGCGAAGAATGCGAAGAATGAGAAAGAATGAAAGAAGAAGAATGCGAAGAAGAATGCGAAGAAGAATGCGAAGAATGAGAAGAAGAATGCGAAGAATGCGAAGAAGAATGCGAAGAAGAATGCGAAGAAGAAGAAGAATGCGAAGAAGAATGCGAAGAATGCGAAGAAGAATGCGAAGAAGAAGAATGCGAAGAATGCGAAGAATGCGAAGAATCTGAAGAATCTGAAGAAGAATGCTGAGAAGAAAGAATGCTGAAAATCCCAGAAGAATGCAGAAGAAAGAATGCGAAGAAGAAGAAGAATGCGAAGAAGAAGAAGAAGAAGAAGAAGAAGAAGAATGCGAAGAATGCGAAGAAGAAGAAGAATGAAGAATGCGAAGAAGAATGCGAAGAATGCGAAGAATGCGAAGAAGAAGAAGAAGAAGAAGAATGCGAAGAATGAATAAGAAGAAGAAGAAGAAGAATGCGAAGAAGAAGAATGCGAAGAAGAAGAATGCGAAGAAGAAGAAAGAAGAAGAAGAAGAAGAATGCGAAGAAGAAGAAGAATGAAGAAGAAGAAGAATGCGAAGAAGAAGAAGAAGAAGAATGCGAAGAATGCGAAGAAGAAGAATGCAGAAGAAGAAGCGAAGAAGAAGAATGCGAAGAAGAATGCGAAGAAGAAGAAGAATGCGAAGAAGAAGAATGCGAAGAAGAAGAAGAAGAAGAAGAAGAAGAATCTGAAAGAAGAAGAAGAAGAAGAAGAAGAAGAAGAAGAAGAAGAAGAAGAAGAAGAAGAAAGAAGAAGAGAAGAAGCGAAGAAGAAGAAGAAGAAGAATGCGAAGAAGAAGGATGCGAAGAAGAATGCGAAGAAGAAGAATGAAGAAGAAGAAGAAGAATGCGAAGAAGAAGAAGAATGCGAAGAAGAAAGAAGAAGAAGAAGAATGAAGAAGAAAGAAGAATGCGAAGAAGAAGAATGCGAAGAAGAAGAAGAATGAAGAAGAAGAAGAAGAAGAAGAATGCGAAGAAGAAGAAGAATGCGAAGAAGAAGAAGAAGAATGAAAGAAGAAGAAGAAGAGAAGAAGAAGAAGAATGCGAAGAAGAAGAAGAAGAAGAATGAAGAAGAAGAATGCGAAGAAGAAGAAGAAGAAGAAGATGCGAAGAAGAATGCGAAGAAGAATGCGAAGAAGAAGAATAGAAGAAGAAGAATGCGAAGAAGAAGAATGCGAAGAAGAAGAATGCGAAGAAGAAGAATGCGAAGAAGAAGAAGAAGAAGAAGAAGAATGCAGAAGAAGAAGAATGCGAGAAGAAGAAGAATGCGAAGAAGAAGAAGAATGCGAAGAAGAAGAAGAATGCGAAGAATGAAAGAAGAATCGAAGAAGAAAGAAGAAGAAGAAGAAGAAGAAGAAAGAAGAAGAAGAAGAAGAAAGAAGAAAGAAGAAGAAGAAGAAGAAGAAGAAGAAGAAGAAGAAGAAGAAGAAGAAGAAGAAGAAGAAGAAGAAGAAGAAGAAGAAGAAGAAGAAGAAGAAGAAGAAGAAGAAAGAAGAAGAAGAAGAAGAAGAAGAAGAAGAAGAAGAAGAAGAAGAAGAAGAAGAAGAAGAAGAAGAAAGAAGAAGGCTGCGTTTAGCTGTTAGTTGTGTTCATCATGCATAGATGTATAGGTGTTACCTGTCGAGCGTCGAATCTGTTCTCAGGTGCGTTTCCACTTGGTCCTGACTTTCCCATCTCAAATCCCGGAGCGTCAACGAACTGGATGACGGACTCTTCGTCATCCAACTGAACCGTCACCGTCTCCTCATCTCTTTCTTCTGCAGTCGACCGGAAAGAAATAATAATCAGACGGAACATCATCAGCTAAAGTAGTCTATAATCTGTGCAGTTTAGAAAGAGTCCAAGATTCGTGGCTTAAGGAGCAGTGTTGCATCTTTCTCAGTGCTTACCTCACGATAGCAGATGATAAACGGTATTCGTTATTAGACCTGAATAGCCTACTTACGCAAGCATCGTGTCTTCGAACATAGTCGCAAACAGTCTTCGAGAAGAAGAGGCATCTTGATTTCTTCGAAGTTTCTCGTCTGTAATAATTATTTCTCGACTTGAAGCAAACCAAAAAAAATTTCTTCTTCTTTATTAAATCGCGGATGACGTAACAATAATGTTCCGCAGCTGTTGTTGCCATGACAACGCGTGACGTAATAAAGAAAGGCACAAGCGAATTGCGGTTATCGTATCGTATCGTATTTAAGCATTTGTAAAGCGCCTCTCGTAGGGTGAACCGTTCAGAAGCGCTCCCCAGTGTGCTAAGCCCCGCGAAAATAAACAGGTTTTGAGAAAAGCGAAGGAAGAAGAGAGAATTTTAGAGCGAACAGAAGGAGAAAGAGCATTCCAAAGAGAGGGACCAATTGAAGCAAAGGAACGAGCCTGAGCCATAGCAGTTCTACTACGGGGAACCAAGAGGTCAAGTCTATTGCAGGAACAGAAGTGGACGGTGGGAGGAAGCTGAGTGTGGCCGAAGTAGTACGCCAACCAGATATTGCGGGGCAAGACCCTCTGAGCCTTAATTAGCTTTCTATTCTAGTATCTTATATTATAATTCTTAGTCTGTTTACGATGTCCTTCCGTATGTATGTATGTATGTTTGGGTGTCCGGCTAAAGGCTCCGAAACGGAACGGTTTAGCGATTTGAAAAATTTACAAAACATTATTACGCAACGTCTAGGTCAACGCGACTATTTTCAGCTCGCAATTTTATTTAAACGCCGATATATGGACATTTTACATTATTTCCAACTGTTTCGACGAGTTTATTTTAATTATACAGGCCATGGTAGGCCTATGGCCATTTGTTCACGTCACGCATGCTAATTATGTAATCTACGTCACGCATACTTAATTTTCAAATCAGGCGCTTTCGTTAAAAGACGCGGGTCGCTCCGAAAAATTACAATCGCAATAACGGCCGAACTTCGTCTATTATATTTAGCTCGGGGAACAAATAATAGCCTACGTCGATAATAGAAAATAGGTTATAGAAAAACGACCGAGCTTAGTCTATTATAATTATTTAGCCCGGGGAATAAATAATAAGCCTATAATTATAGCCTAAGGTAGCGTAGAGATAACCCGTGCAGTACACGGGCAAAGCAACTACTTTCACCTCTAAATGTCGTTTCCGTTCAGATATAGGCCTATCATCAAATATAGTAAGTAAGTAAATAGCCTTTATTTGCAGCCGTTACATATTACGTCTGGGAAAAACCCGGGCGAACGCCGGGTAAAAACTGCTAGTTAAAATTTAAAGTCAATCGTAGTAAATAAGTAAGTAAATTCCTTCATTTGCATCTGACAAGCTTGCATGCATAGCCTACGAAAAGTTTATTCGTTTTATTGAGAAAAACAATCTGATAAAAATAGAAATGCGAACATGAGTGATAATAGGCAAGAAGAGTTAATCGAAAATTTTAAATAAACTAGCCAATATTTTTTATATAAGGATCTAGGAATAAATTGAGAGTTAATTTTGGGCGGGAGAGTATGGTTATGTGCTCTAGGTTTTAATTGGTGAAAGGTGAGGGTCGGAGTGGAGGTAGGAGTTGGTAAAAGTACATGCTTGGGGGTTGTGTAATATGGAGAAATGGAGTTAGCATCGGCTATAGGAGCATTTACTCTGGACCACGTGACAATGTTTACGTAAGTCAAAACAAATTTTAAAATGCCGTCAACATATTTCACAGTTGATTTAGACGTTTAAAAAAGGAATACAGCATTAGTAATCGTCAAAATATTAATGTTTTTACTCATTTATTTACAATATTGCTTCCAGCAACAGCCGAATGAGCCGATGTTTTGACTTACACAAACGTTGGCGGGCAGATTATCACAAAGATATCACGTGACTTGTGAATGCTCCTATAGGCTATTAGCGAGTTCAGAGACTGCTGAAAAGGATTGCTCTAGGTAACCTAGGCGTTTGGCTCTTTTTAGGAGTTTTCCAGGCGTTCTTTATCGGAAGCCAGCGTGAGACCCCACCAGGATGGGGAGGAATATAGAAGTTTAGCAATGGTAGTGGCTTCGGTCACATTATGGATGGATGGGGAAGACAAACCATGAGTTTTAATTTTTCTAATAGCATAACAAGAGGAGGAGCAAGTTGCTGTGAGGTGGTCTATATGGGATGTGAGTTTGAGATTATCTTGAAGGATGACATCCAGTATCTGCAAAGTTTTAACTCGGGTAAAACTAGGTAATGGAGGAGAAGGGTCGAATTGGTGTCGAGGGCGGAAATGATCATTTCTTTAGAATTGGAGTTATTTAAGGTAAGGTTATTGGCAGAAGCCCAGGTAGAGATTAAATGCAGTTAAGATGGAATAGAATGAGCTTGAGACATGGGCGCCCGCAGGAATTTTTGCAGGGGGGGCAACACCATGTGGCACAAAAATCATTTTGGAAGGAATACATACATGCATACATACATACATACATACATACATACATACATACATACATACATACATATATACATACATGCATGCATACATGCATACATACATACATACATACATGCATACATAAATACATACATATACATACATACATACATGCATGCATTATGTATGTATGTATGTATGTATGCATGTATGTATGTATAATAGAGCACCTTTGAGCCACCAAAGAGGGTCTAAACGTGACTGTAAACTCGTTGCAATTATCGATTCACTTAGATAGGTCCCTGCCTTACTGTCCATCTCCAGTTAGGCTACGTTTTGACCTAGGTCACTGAAATTAATTTCTTCACGTTCTACCGAGGTTTAGTCGAGCGATTGTCTGGAAATTTGAATTCTTTTACAGAATTTTTTACACAAATTCGTTAGACAGAACAAAGGGTTACGGCCCTACGGGATGTAAGACTAAATCAGAGGAAAATTTACTTTCTTCGGTAACTAAACTTAGTGGTGAATATAGAGAACTGTAAAGTACGTTATTCAGAATAGTACTGTCACTCACCATTTATAAAAGGTAGCCGAAATATAACCTACTCGTAATATCACAAAGCGAGCATGTCTGCATGATATCCACAAAGTATGTCTATAAAGCCTGCTATGTTGAGACCTGCGGCCAGAATTGATGCCTATATCAGCAATCTCTGTTAAATGGTACTTTTAAAGTAAATGTCTCTGGTATGGTGAACAGCCTATCGCCTATTCTTCCAATTCCACGGTACAGGACTACTAAGTACTACGGTTCTATTTGCATGCTGTATTCGGCCCAGTGTAGTCACTATGATCCATTCACGGAGATGCAAATAGAACTCTGCGCCCCTTTCCAAAGTCTCAGAAGTCACAACAGCCACCAGCCACTAATAGCCAACAGACACGTCTTTCTCCATCCTCATTTGTCCTATCCTATCAGCACATTGATGCCACCTTTCGGCCTTCCCCCAACTCGGCGGCCTAAGCTAATGTCTGGAGTCTCATCCTCGACTTCTCGTTCCCTGAAGTCGTTTGTCTGTCCCCGGGGGGCCGGGGCTTCTGCACTGACAGCGCCTCTTAATAGTCCAAACTACGAGAGGCGCTTTAGAGATGTCCAGATAAGATACGATTCGATTGAAGTGTCAAAATATCAAGCTGGATTTCACCCACAAATGTGTGTGCCATTGATGTCTCATACATACATGTGTATATGTCTAATAGTATGCTTACGTTCAAAGTTCTCCTTGCAAGCAGCTTAAATACTCATACCTTTGTGCTCTCAATCGCCCCCACGCAACCCTACACGGACCAGACATGGAATACACTCGTAATGAACTTCGCTAGCCATGTGGTCAGCTGCCAAACCATCCGTCACTATAGATATGCTATAATAAATCAAGGTCATGCTGTTTAACTGATGATCAGGTCTCTTTACCTCAGTGTACGATTTGTATAAGTCACCATTAAAGCAACGAAATGTCAGAATAACCTATTTCAAATATTTAATATTACTAATATTCTTAATTTTACATGCATTGATTCAAAATCCAGGGGGGGGGGCAAGTGCCCCCCCTTGCCCAACGTGCGGGCGCCCATGGCTTGAGAGGATCCAGTAGGCCTAAAGAGGTAAGTGTCATCTGCAAATTTGAACATAAGGGGTTGAGAAGGATGTAGGTCTGAACCAGTAATGGAGAAGTTGGTAGGTCCTATAAGACAGAGCCTTGAGCTAAAAGCTAAAAACGTTCAAACTAACACAAAGGCAGACAGCAGTAGGCCTATATACTCTGCGCTAGAATATATATATATATATTTATATATTTTATCCGCAAATCTTTAACATTATCGATTTTCTAAACTAAGCCTAAAACATATTTGTTGAGATTTACTATGATTGATTTTGCTGTTACGCGCTTTTGTGCAAGATTCCTATTTTGTTTAGGCGAGCTATAAATGCCAGTATATATATATATATATATATATATATATATATATATATATATATATATATAATTATTAAAAGGCTAGTTAAGGCTGGGCCCGGGTGCTGTGATTACCTTCGAAGGTCCCCCCTCTGACGATCACCGATCCACCACGCACATGCACATTTATAAAATGCATGCCCTTAAAACTTCGGGTCTGAGCACCCTTATGCAGAGGCGCAACCACAGTCTAGAAGTTGGGGTCCTACTATGACATACTGTCAACTGTGACTGTACATCTACGGCGGTTTGACTGTTGTATTGCGGAAATAAACGAATATACATGCATTACACGAATCACGCGTATGACGTCATGCGGAAGACAATTAGACAATATAATATTGAAACGCTTGTAACTTACAGTCGAATCTGCCGTAAGATGTCGCTAAGCACTGCATGGGGAATTTGACGATCTCGCATGGAATACATAGGGGTAGCTTTACGTGTTCAACCCCACCTCCCACCGAATAAATGCACGTCTGTAATTAAACATTAAATATGTAGGAAAAACTCCTGAAACTAAAAACCCACGAAATTGTTTCCTGGCTATGTATGTACGATTCTGATCTCGTAACACATCTTTAAAGAGCTTTCGATCGACTCTTTATATAGTCGTCAGCAGTGATTCAAGAACTCAAATACCTGTTGAGCCTCTGGTTTGGCGTAAAACCCATAAGGTTGCTGTGTTAAGGCAAGAGGTCTCTGGCGTGGCGTAAAACCCCGTAAGCCCAACTACAAAAATAAAGAATAAACAATTAGAAGCACTAAGGTTGGCTTGTGGGTGCGCCCTTATTGGCTCGCTCTACGAAATGAGTGGCGAAATGCCCCTCCATTTCCGTCGACTGGACAGTTCGCTCAAGGTTGGATCAAAAATCCTTGACGCCACAGGTCATCAATTTGCTTTTCAAATGTTTGTTGTTGTCTTAAATTAATTTTCCAGGTTTCACTGCACGCCATTCCGCATCCATTAAATGAGGCCAATTATTTCGCTTTGTTTATTAAGAGCTGTTTATTATTTTCATTCTTATACTACATGAGCGCAACCACGGTCTAGGAGTAGGGCCCTAGGGGGCCCTACTAGATTGTCCGAGCGGGGGAATTGCGGGAAGCCGCGATTGCTGAAGGCAGGAAGCCCCTAACGACTTGGGTATGGGGGCGTCGTTGAATCTATGCGATTAGTGGCCCGTTCCATTTCCCATCCATGCTACTAGCGCCGTCATAGATAATTTAATGTGATATAGGAACTTTTTAAATTGAGTACATAGTATTTTTTAATGTAATTTTTTAGTCAATAATCCAATCTCTGTTGAAAAGTTTATTAGCAGTCGGTGGCAAAAGTTGGGGACCGTTCCAACCTGCTCGAAAGTTGGAGGGGACGCATCCCACGGGTCCCATAGGGTGATTGCGTCTATAATGCCCTTGGCACCCCTTAATTCGGGCCTGGCAACAACTTCAAAGGGGTACGGGCGGACTGACTACGGCCCTGCCACCAGTCCCATGGGCATAAGGTGGGACCCATCTGGGTTCTATACCGGTCCCATGTAAGAATAAGGGTTCCACGTGGGCACAGAGATGAAGAAGGGACTAATGTGGTCGACTGTAGCTGATGTTTGCTTGTGTTTGAAGGGAAGCCGCGACTTTGGTAAGATGTTGTCCTATGTTGGAGATGGGTTCCTCGTCGTCTATTCAGTCACAGACCGTGGCTCGTTCCGGTTCGCGCAGAGCTGCCTCCAGGAACTGCGACCAGCCAAGCGACACAACGCAGTCATCCTTGTCGCCAACAAACATGACCTCGTCAGAAACCGCATCGTTCCAGAAACCGGTCAGAAGCCACTCCTTAAGCATAAAAACGGACCAACTACGTGCGCATACCACGTACATACATACATACTGTCCATATACACATGTTGATTTTGTGATTTGTGTATCATACTCTCACACAATGCATTTTGCTTTTTGCACTGTTTCTACTGCCAAATATTATCCAGAAAAGGTCGATACAGCCGCAGCGGGTCCATATGACCTTTTGGATTGACCTTTTGATTTGTGTATTCATCTACTGGAATTTTTGTTCTTGAATTTGTACTGATTACTATGATCTAATGGTATTTGATGCTTTGTCAATAAATGGCTTACTTACACACTGCATATACATGTACAGAACAATAAACGTTACAGTGTATGCACATAACATACATGGCCACGTCCGCTTCTTGCGCAGTCTTTCGAGGCGTGCTGTTCGAGGCGCGTACGTACTGAGATCGAATATGCGCACACTGTCACGAGGTCGTACTGACCAGCTGTACGACCTTCTAGTAGCGACTCTGAACCCGACTCCGCACTTACCGTCTCAACGTCACACTCAAATACTGTTTCGGTACGTACGTACGTATGTACGTAGGCCTATGTATGTAGGCCTATGTATGTACATGTATGTATGTATGTATGTATGTATGTACTATGTATGTATGTATGTATGTATGTGTAACGTGGGTTGATCGCCCGAGATCCGGGATGGCCCACCAACGGTAGAAACGAACACTCGGATATAGTAGTGTAAAGTTGTTTATTCAATGAGCAGCAGTAGGCCTATGCGACCTTCTAGTAGCGACTCCGAACCTGAACTCCGAACTTCCGCCTCAACGTCACACTCAAATACTGTTTAGGTTGGCACCGATTAGTCTACATGTTGTGCACGTGTAGGTTTACCAACACCCTGTGTGGCTTGACCGATTCCTCTGCCATAGCCTACACACGGAGGTAGTGCATTCCAGCCACGCCTACGCGTAGCACAGGTCTCTTCTGCCTTTGCCCATTCCTCTAGGTCTGTCTCTCTATCTCTGTGTCCGTCTGTCTGACCGACTGTCTGTGTGTCGCCCTCACTCCGTATCCCTGTTTCCATTTGTCCATCGCTCGCTCTATCTGTCTCTATCTCTCTCAAATGCCTGTGTCTGCCCTACACGCCACAACACATACATAAAGACATACGTACACTGTCGTACAGTCGTACATGTACATATACATACATACATAAAACATATACACATATGTACATACATATATATACATATACATACATGCATACATACATACATAAATACATATATATATATATACATACGCACATACATACATACATACACACATGCATACATTCTATACATTCTTCTTTCTTCTTTTGGTTCTCTGACTTGCTAGGCAGGTTCGTACGTCCAATTTCGCCATTCATCACGTTTTCTTGCTCTTTCCTTCAGTTTGCTGTAATTCTCCTCCATCATTCATACAACAGAAATCTCTGTGGATGCGTGCGTGTGAAAACGCTGTTTTCCCCTTCATTGCCATTGCCAACCTGGCTTACGTCATTCCAGTTGAAATCCACGTCATCGCAATAGCCAATAACAAAACGTTGTCATAGCAACGCGAAATCATGCACAAAACGAAATGTGGGTCCTTCTACATTTCTATAAGGGGATGGGGAGGGGAAGCGGCTCGGCCTTCTAAATAGTTCTCTATTTAGAAGACCGTGGTCCGTGGAAGCGGTGAGTCAGCCCACGGCCTTCTAAGGCCGTGGTCAGCCACACACGATCGCCGCGAGGGACGTACGGGGAGAGAGACGGACGTAGAAGGGAGAGAAGGAGGTACGGACCGCAGGGACTGACGGCAGGGAAGTACGGGAGGGAGGGAGGAAGGGAAGTACGGGGAAGGGAGAGAGAGGCAGTAGACTTTGTCAATCATAGCACGTGAAGACGCGTCTCTTGACATTTTCAAGTTGTTTTTAACCGTCTTACGACGGGCAAACATCTAGAACATAACTACTGTCCGTTTCTTTTCAGAGGGCATCAAACTGGCGACGAAGAGACACTGTAAGTTCATCGAAGTGTCCGCTCTGCTTGACCATCGGATGGACGAACTGCTCGTTGGCATCGTCCGCCAGATTCGCCTCCGCCAGAGACGCAACAGCCTCCGACCGGATGGACCGATGGCCCTCGAGGGCAAGGGCACCGGAAGTCGACTGACGAACACGATCGGAAGCTTCTTTCAGAAGATCTTCAAGAAGGACCGCGAATCGTCGGGAAAGTGCGAGGACCTCATGGCTCCCTGAGCTTTTCTCTTGCGGACCCTGACCCTGAAGGATGTTTCGAATCGACCGAAGCCCTTTTGATGGACACAATAATAGAGGGCGCTGTCGGTGGGTACAAGTGTCATGTGGTGCAATAGAGATGGCGCCATGGTCGCTTATGATGGGCTGCGTTCAGTTCTGACGTTTTCTTCTCCAAAAACATCATCTATCTACTCTTTTGAAAGGCGACCAATAAATATGCTACATTGTATCTCGTATCAGACTGTTTTGTATTGCATTGTAGGCTACTTATCACACTAGTAAATGCGCACATGTGTGAGTTTGTATGAATGCATCTGTATGACAAATGTCAGTATGCTTGTATTTGTAGGCATATAATGTATGTGTGTGTTTATGTAGGCTTATGTCCGATAATTGCTTGTAAGCATGTATGTATGTATGCATTTATATATAGGGCCTATATATATATGTATGCATGCATGCATGCATGTATGCATATTTCTATGCATATGTGTCGTTTTATGTTCGTATTTTCGCATCTGTGTAGCACATTTGTATGACCTGTACTCACATTTTAGCAAATGTTCGGTTGCAGGTGAAAACTATTTTCTCAAAATTAAACTAATAATCCTCATGAAATCTTGCTCTTGTCCTATAGGCCTACAATTAATTGGCTCCATTGCTCTGTTTAAGTATTCATTTCTGGATTCCTCAGCGTTCTTAGTTCTCTTCTTCTGCCTCCCTGCATTTCTTTCCTTTCCTCTGCTTTTTGATGAGCACCTGCTTCCAAGTATTTTTCTCTTTCTTCTTCTGCTTCTCTTTTTATCTTTCTGTTTCTCTACGATTCAGCCTCTTCCTTCCAACTATTTTAAGCCATAGTCTTTACGTGGTACCGAAAAGCCACTCGGGCTTATATATTCTGTACACAACATACCTGGCACAGCAAGAGCGTGTTTTTTAAGAATGGAATCATTGGATATTGCAAAAGGTTTCCCTACCTTAATAACTGGTAAGATTTATAGCTCTGGAAAACCGAGATCGTACCTTGGTGAAGGAATCTTAATTAAACTGCACGTTTTTCTCTAAACCGAGAAGTGAAAACAGCATGACATGCACCCGATGTACTGCAACACCGTGAACGGCGGACCGACGTAAGAATTACTAAGAAAGGTGAATCATCGATATTTTACTTTTTAGATTTTTCAGATTCTTATGTCCTGACTGTTTTTAGTTTCATTTTTTCAGGTTTCCCAGATTTTTCATGATCTTCTTTACTTTACATGCTTAGACCGAATAGGAAATCCTCGACCAGTGTGGAGTACAACTCAATGGTGTGTCGCAAACATGAAATAATGGCTATTACATAATATATTGTCTGAATTCGCCTTTGGCGCTTGTTGTGAAGCAAGGCATGGAACTAAATGAGGGGAGGGGTTACTTACAGCTGAATTGATATGGACACTAGAAGGAGGAGAGACCATTAAGCAGAACGAATCAGACTGTTCCTGCTGAATGGATTCGCAAGAGAACATGAATGCCCGCGAGGCCCTTCGGCGGACATCGCGAGTAGATCCGGGACGTCTCGTCCTGAAACCGAGTCGCTCGCCTATCAGTCCGATTCTCCGAAACAATATCGAGATCTCGGATCTCCGAGACGTAACCGAGAGGTTATCGAGTTTGAGACGTTCACGCAAGTGTATTTTATTGTCAGCACTAAGCAGTTTTTGCTTTAGTTTTAATATGTTAAATGTAGGCCTGTGCTAACTTTACTTTTAGGAGATTTCGAAATGATTTGTCAGTACCGGTAACTGCATAATTCGCTTGATGTCTTTATACTTATACGTTTGTCGCTATGTTACGTTTGTTCGCCTGATGGTTACTTGCAGTTCTTTAAATCAGTAGTGAACAACTTAATTAATACTAATGTTAGTAATTACTAATTACAAGGACAAACAGACAGACAGATAGATAACAGGCGTGCCACCGATTTCAACTAGTGTCCTATAGTTCGACATGTATACCCTATATCCTACTATATAGTCCACTAGTAGGCCTGTAGCCTAGGCCTAGTTAGCAAAAAGTCATTAGCAATTGTTATCATGAACACAGTTGATACCAAGCATTAACATTACTAGTTAATTGCTAAATCTGATTTTAAAACATTACTAGTCGTTAGGAATGAGAGTGGCGTTGCTAATGCGCTAAAGATACAGTAGCTGCTGAACCCTCGCTATTATGTTACGTAGGCTAAATGCTCTTACGACAGCAGAAAAGGTTGTTAGGCTACCGCCTATTGAAAAATGAGTTGCTAATTCGAATTGTATACAAACCACCGACCGAAGTTAAGCGCTGATGAATTAACTACCCTTACGAAAGCACCGTATACACGATAGACTTATTTCACACTAGTCTATAGGCCTACGTATTCTATGTGTACGAGTCCCAACTGGGCGGGGTTTGCGATATTTTCAACTTGCCTTGTTAACCAGAAAGCTAGACCTAGACTCTAGACCGGGAGGTGAGACTTTAGGTTCGTCTCGAAACTGTTTAGAGATCGAACCGTCAGACTGAGAGTGAGACTACATCCGTGTGAATGTGAATGACCATCATTAAGGGATGCATCATCTACTGCGTGAAACATTTTATGGACAGCATTATCCGATGTACGCTTAGGCCTAATACATGGGAAAGATTGGAATTGGACGGATGGAAGCAAGGGAAAAAAGATTGGATAGATGGATGCTTTGCTCGATGTACTACTGGTCGATGGATTGATATATGAAGCAGAATATAAACAGGATGGAATGGATACATGGATGGAATGGATATAGGAAATAGAGTTTAAATGACATGTAATAGATATAGGCCTACGTGGATGGAATGGATAGGCCTATAGGAACTAGAATATAAATATATAATATTGAATAACACCTGGGCGGGCTTGACTGTTTGACCCCATGGCTTGTCAACCTAGAACTAACCGAACTCTATCATATGATTATCTGTTTCAGTTTGCGGTATTGTCAACCTGAATTTATATTAAACGAATATTTGATGATGATGATGATGATGATGATGATGATGATGATGATGATGATGATGATGATGATGATGATGATGATGATAAAGGGGTTGGAATGGATGGAATGAATATAGGAAATAGCATATAAATGGGGATGGATATATGGATGGAATGGTTGCATGGGTATGTGGGGCGGGCTGGGACAGATGGATGCATGCACGGGATAGATAAATGGATGGATTAATGGATGGATGAATCTACGGATCGAAGGATGAATGCGATGAAAAGAACAGACGAATGTATAGGACCCTTCGTTTTGTATAGAAGACGTGGTAGGTCAGGGAGTCGATGTTGCCTCCTATCAGTTGTTCAGCCTATAAAAAGGAATGCCTCTGTTGAGTCGCTTAGCTTCCTCTCTTCGTCTGTTTTATCTGAGAAAAGTCTCGTCCCGTCCAAGTGTAGGAAAGTCTTCGACTCCATCGTTCGAGATATCAGCCGACCGTTTCAGCTGCTGCTGCTGCTGGTAGTGCCTCTGCAAACGGCGGCGACGACCATTACGCTTATCACAGACGCACATTCATCTCTTCCATCACCGACTCCTCCTCTCCCTCGATCACTCAATCACGCCAAAGACAATGCCACGTAATGTTGGCTCCAGGCTACGCAACAGATGCAACAGCTGGGCGCAAGAAAAATCAAGGCGAGCAAAAAAACACAGACTCCGATTCTTTGCCACTGCCATCTACTCACCGATCACCAATAATTCATCCATTGATCCATAATACATAAATTTCTTCAATCCACCATCTGTTCAACCATCGACTGGCTCGAGCCTCCACGAAGCTGCAGTCATAAATTGCGCAGGAACATGAGCAAGTATGACTCACATAGCAAACAACTTCATATAGCGCCAGCCAACCGCTAATGTCGAGTCTGCATTCGTCATTCTAGTCTAATATCTGATCTTACTTACTTACTAACGACTTCTATAGCGCCGTTATCTTAACAACAAAGACATCAGTCGATGGTCACTTACAGTGAACACGCAATCAAAACTCATAATCCATTGGAGAAGGAGAGCCAGGTTGAAATGCTATAGATCAGATAAACCAGAAGCTAGGAAGCTACGGTTGGTATGGAAGTTGAAAGAGTCTAAGCTTAGCTTAGACCTGAATTACATCAAAGAATTGACTGAACGAGCTGCATTGGGCAGCGAATTCCAAAGCTTCGGAACAAGAAAGCCAAAGACTCACAACACCGAGTGCGGGCAGGGACGTTATTTCAGTTTTTTCATGGCTGGGGGATTTTCGAGGGGGAAACTTGGCCAGCTTGTTAAGTTTTATATTTTCTACATGTGCAAAACTGTGGTTAAATGATAATTGACCCGTTACAAGGGCGCCTTCACAAGCATAAACATACAGTGAGTTAGAGATACGCCTGGGAGAAAAGATGTCTTAAGTCCTGACATGAACGACTCGACTGAGTCTGCAGCGCGAATCGTCGCAGGCAAGCTGTTCCAATAATTTAATTGCAATAGGCCGTCAGATAAGTGACTCAGAATGAAAAATATTCGTAACGGCTGAAGAACTGAATCCAGCTTCTGTCGTGCTTTAATAGCATGCAATAGGCCTATATATAGCCTGCCCTACAATCATAAGCTTTTATAGAGCCCACTGTTTCCACATGTGGATGGCTCAACAATGGCAGGCAAAAATAAACTTTCAAAACTCTGGAGAAGAAAGTGGTTTTGAAGCACAATTTGCCCTTCTTAGGGCCTACCATCGTTCCAACCACTCGTGCACGGTGCAAGCAACCATCTTCCAATTCCCACCAATAAGCCAATCCACGTACCCCAATTATGTAAATAGGCCTACAAATTCATTCATTTCAGATATTTATATAGCGCCCCTTCAAGATTTCTACTCAGAGGCGCTCCCGACTACAATTCGCGGACACTGAATCGGAGTTTCACGCCGAAGCGCATGAGCAATTGCGAGTGAAGGACTTGCCCAGCGTCCCTACGCGGCGGCTTGAGGTGGATTCGAACCCGCAACCCTCCGGCTGCAAGGCACCGAAATATACCCCCTTGAGGTGGATTCGAACCCGCAACTCTCCGGCTGCAAGGCACCGAACATACCTCTACACCACCGCGCCCCATGCATCCATTCGCAGATTCATGCATCCAGCAGTAGGCCTATAATTCATGGAGGCCTAAATAAATACATGCACCCATGCAACCAATTAGTATTCTTTGTTCTCTGCTCCAGCAGCCAATACAATACAATACAATACAATACAACTGCATTTGATATTGCTCTTCTTCCAAAGTTCAGAAGTGCACACGGCTCAATGACGCAGATGCAATTATATTGCAGAGCAATTGTGCGCGAAGGACTTGCTCACGGTCCGTATACACAGTATTATCGTCTCGGACGAGGATCGAACCCGTACACTTGGCGTTACAGGCCGACGCTCAAACCAATCGACCGCTTTAACCAATCGGCCAACAGCACGAGTGGCTGGCGTCCATCTGGTTCATTTTTCTGGCGCCCGATTATGTAAAGCATACATGCTCGCAGCGGCTGCAATGCTTAAATACGCAATTACACCCATCGGGCTTTCACCAGACACATACACTAGCGTTTGTATATCTTTCCATGAAGTGCTCGATTATCTACTGACCTTCGCATACATATATACATACATACATACATACATACATACATATATATAGGCTATATATCTACATGTGTATATATATATATATATATATATACGCACACACACACACAACACACTATAAGCTTATATAATTTACCGCGTAAACGCAATGCATGAGCAATTGCAAATATGCCGAGGCAAAAGTTTCGCCCAACAATGATCTACCAATACTTGCCGTCGTAGCCAACCATCGCAGGCCTACCTTCACAAGCGGTACTCTGGCTCCATGCATGGCGGTTGCCGAAACGCATGCTTATAATTCATAGAGGCCAAAAAGACATCTAGCCCCAGGTTTGTGAGGGGGAGTGCCGTAGCCCTTAAGACGTTTCTAGATTATATTAGATTATATGTGCACGTATAACGAGTACATACATTAGGCTACATGTATGCACTCATTAATCATTATACCTACGTACGTATGTAGCCCATAATACACTTTTCCCCCCAAGGCCATGGGGCTGGCTGATGCTGTTTCATTTAGTCAAGAGCTCAGTACGTCAGCAGTGCACAAGGAAAGAAAATCAGGCTTCACACGAAAAGGATGGCACACCTAAGATTTTTTAATGACTGGGAAATAGAGGAACTTTGAAGCAAGTGAAAAACCTTTATGACAAATTGACAATGTGCCGAACACTAATTCAACCAAGGCCGTGATCAAGAGGAAAATAATTGGAATACTGTGTCCATTACAGTACTGAAAGCCATCCTTAACAAAGAAATAAAACAACTACACGTATAAAGAGCAGAGGAGAGTTGTCAAAATTATAAAAAAGCTGAGCTATAAGGATTGAGGAAAGGACAAGGTGTGGAAACAACTTTTTAAAGGTGTCAAGGACACTTGACTGAAGCCTGTATAAGATTATTACTGGAAAGTACCATAAAGGAGGATGTTTCATTGACCTAGCTCCAAACACAACTTGAGGTCATGGATAAAAGCTACTTGAGTTAAGACTTAATCTTTAATGCAAAAACTCTTCAGTGCACGAGTTGTAGACCTGTGGACTAGTTTAAGTGATAATGCTGTCACAGTGGACACCATCATAGCTTTTACAAGGAATTCAGCAGGAAATGGATGTTGAGGGGCATAGAGAGTAAACTGCATTGGTTCTAAGACAGAGGAAATGTGTTTGGAACCATGTAAAGCCGATGCTATGCTATGTATGTGTTAGCTGTGAATTATCCCTGCATATGCCACAATATATGGGAGAATAAATGCAGTCATAGATAACATACCAAAGGTATGTAAATACACATACGAATACATATATACAGATGTTATGCACCAGTAGATAGGTTTATGTCCACGGAAAAGCCGTAAACCAGTTTTCTGTATAAACAAATGTGAATATATAATCCAGCAGACAATTCCTTAAGTATACATAAGAAGATTTAACAGCCATTATGTTACCCCGGAAAAGACAGTGTGGTCTAATTTTCTTTCCTTCCGTCCATCAACCAGTACTTTCCTTTGTCTCTCAGTTCTTCAAGACTTTGGGTTGTCCTCTTCTGAAATCACTCAAACCACAGTGACTTGCGTTTAACTCCGTCAATGCCAAACACATTCACAGACCCATAATCGAAATCTTGGTTTGGTCAGATATGTTGGCCAATCAGCTTGCTTGGCCATTTTCACAGCCAATGATTTACATGCATAAAATAGGCAGAGCCCTGTTTCTTCTCTATCTATATGCAGATGCATTAATTTAATAATATATATATATATTCATTCGGGAATTTAACCCCCAAACCCCCTAGCAATTCCACTCTGTATATGCAGATGTATTAACTTCATAATATTATATTAACAGATGTAGAAGCTGCCTTTTGCTACATTCACATTTCAAAATTTTCTATTTGAAATTCACGTGCTTAAAATTAAGCTAGTTTGCTTTAAACACATGCTAATTTGCCCATTTGCAATTAACCTAGACTACCACAGCATAGAAAATTTAACAGACCAAGTAAACTAGCCATAAACAGATGAACTCCACATGAACTCAAGTCTCAGCTGTAAATGAGAACTTTGAAACAGATGATGTCCATATATGTTTCTCAATAAGACATCCCAAGGAATCCTACTTACGCAGAAGTATCAGTAAACACAAACACAAGATGTGCTTCAGGCATTCAACACATACAAATTAGCACACGATATTGCCATCTGACGACCTTAGTATTGAAACCCTGACAGTCTGCAGCCGCATCGAATGAACCGAAGATGCAATATGCCTACATAGGAATGATTCAGAGGAGACTGCATCTGCAAAACTACCAGCAAAGTTGCAGCATAGAAAGTAGAGGAGAAATGGAGAAGATGGAGGAGAAGCAGAAAAAACATTTCTACGCAAGCCACAATCTTTTGGCCCTTGAACATAAAGCTCTCCAATCTAGCCATCCCTGGTTATTTTAATCTAATCTGGGAACATCTGTTGTGTGGTTTCATTACACAAAAGGTAGCAACAGTCAGTGGTTGCTTAACAAAGCTTTTCATGATCCTGGGAACAAAGATTGTTCTTGCACTTTTGCCACATAGCAATTACTCTTCTGCCACAGTTGGTGCTTTATCTTCAGCATAATGTATTTTCCTTTCTCCCTCAGTTGGTGCTTTATTTTTAGCATCAAGTTATGCTCTTTCTCTCACTGTATGTGCTTTATTTTCAGAATATTTGTATGTCTCTCTCTTTCCCTTTCACAAAATGGCAATTTATCCTCTTTTAGCATATACACCTTTTTTAACACATGACAATTTCTTCTCCCTCAAATATTTCTCGTTAAACAATAGTATTTCTTCCTTTTTAATTCCAGTGTGCCATGAAATGGACAATGCAGTATGTATGTATGTATGTATTATGTATGAGCACTTGTTATAGTGCCCATTCATGATTTCTACTCAGAGGCACTTCCGACTACAGCGCGGACACTGAATCTGAGTTTCACACCGAAGCGCATGAGCAATTGCGAGTGAAGGACTTGCCCAGGGTCCCTACGCGCGGCTTGAGGTGGATTCGAACCCGCAACCCTCCGGCTGCAAGGCACCGAACATACCCCTACACCACTGCGCCCCACGAAATAATCATGGAACCCATAATCAATGGCTTGTTTCTCTGTTGGATAGCTGTTCATATGTCATTCTTCAGTCAAACTATCCTTCAATCCAGGATCACATTTACATGGACCATTGTTGATAGAAGCACCTTATAACATCAGCAATTAAATTACCTGAGGCTTAAAATTATCTGAAGTAGTTTACTAGTGAAGCAGACCCGGGCCTTAAAAGCCCTTTATAAAAATTAAGCCTTCATCAATACAACAGATTAAAGAAATACTCACATGGATTTAACAATTTTTTTACTTTCTGTGCAATTTTCAGTTTTTATAACATGAACACATATCATTAAGTATTGCCTGTGTTTAAAGGCAGCGTGAAACTTACATTAAAACTCCTGCAAACTTACACATATGCCATAAACTGTAAACTATTAAATGTAAAACATGATTTCCAAATATGTGCATTTATAATCAATAAATACAATGAACTGAATAAACTGATTCTCAATGCTTGAAAAAGCACAAAAGAGTAAAAATTCCCAACAGCAGTTTCTTACTTGTAATTAAATTTGAGCATAGAGCAGTGCACATAGCATAAAGTACATATTCAGAGTTCTCAAGTAACAAACTCAACTGAAAATTGAGAAACTATAGTACTTTACAGCTACAAATACATGATCATTTCTGCAAAGAAATTATCTTATTTTGTACTAATTGGCCAGAACTAAACATTTGGTGGACTGCATCTGCAATGCAAGGCAACAACAATTTTACCCTGTATAAATATTACGTTGAACACCACAGAAACTGTCAAGTTCTCACTTCTCAGTTTGCTTTAAAAGACAAAAAATCGCTTGTATATCATACTTGCATGGTTTTGCCAGTTTTAATACCAGAATTCAAGTTGGCCACAATGGCCAGCTCAGCAAACGCTGTCCCCATGATGTCCTCTTTGACAAGGGGCTGCTTCAGTAAATATCTTTTATTGCTGGTACTCTGCATGAAATAACTATTAAGTGACTGTAGCATGCTGAAATGTAATGCATCATTGCAATGAATGCCATACAATATCCTAGAAATATCTCAAAATAATTTTTGCTTTAACAAAACATGTCTTCCATTTTTTTCAGAGTCATCTCTTCACTTTTGAGTGGTGCTTTAGAAGTTTGGAATTTACAATTACATTACGATAATCTCTCCTTCAAATTGCAAGTGTGAGAAATAACTTCTGTTTCGGAGGATATTTTATATTTTAAACCATGACTGCTTTTCTTAGTATCTTTGGCGTTTTGCTACACCATTAATTTAGAATCGAGACACTCTTTTAAATATTTGCCTCAATAGCTCAGATTGTTCCAATTTTAAACAATGATTTTGAAAGTCAAACATTTAAAAGACATAACAAGAAAAACCATCTTGTTATTATGCTTTGTGCAGCACAGGTGAAGGCACACATAGTTGCTCTATTCACAGCAGATTTAAACTCTTTACGGAAATTACATGTATGATACAGTGTTTAACATCCGAGGTCAATCTTTACACTTTTTCAGAAATTGTCAGCAGGCTGGCAAATCCTTTTTCTGCTTGTCAACTGATTCAATGTTCTTTGCACATGGTATTACATAGATGTTCCCTGATGCTGTAAAAGCAAAAATAGATAATTCAGTAGCTACTGTAATATGTTTTAATAGAGTCTCACAGAGTCTCATAGCCTTCCAGAACTTGCAGAACTGATCATACAGATTCTATACTGCTATTGTATCAAAACTGAAGACAGATCTAAGCTATTTAACCTACTTTCACACGATCTTGAATAAAACTTAAATCTTTTTAAACAATTATTAAATTATTTAAAACAAAGTTTGCATTTTTAAGTTCTAAAGTTTCCTTTCCTAAAATTAGAATTTCAGCAAATATAATAAAAAATGTTAATAACCTTTCAAAGCCAAATACATGTCAAAACCAACTATTCAAAGCATATCTAAATTCAGAAGAAAAAACCCACCTAAACATAGACTAACAAATGGCTGCAGTTGTATTGATACACATTGCTGCAGATCATAAATCAACATTTTGACAATCATTTTTTATTATTACTTTAAGAATAATCTTACTATAATTTAAAATCATTATTATTAATGCACCATCTTGTACCTTTGTTGATTGACTGTAATTTTGCAGATTTTGAAAGCTGTTGTAGATTGTTCACAATCTGATTCAGTGGTTCAGCTATACCATGATTCCTAAAACAAAGCCTTGTTGATTATAAAGCAAAGGAAGACAAAGGATGAAAATTAATCAGAAGCATAAGCAATTATGCAATTTCTTGGGATCTACCAAATTCCGAAGAGTAATTGTAATTACGACAATTTCTACAGCATCATCATCAGCAAGCTACTTCTAGAATGCTTTACACACAGAGTAATCTTCTGATCATAGAAGAGTCTCCTATTCATCTTATTTGGTGCTTCATCTGTAAGAAGTGGAAAGAACTCTTCTCAATGAATCAGAAAAGCAGCTTCAGAAAAGGATATTTCTGATAAAATCAGCCTACCCAATACATTTCATTTCACATAAATTCTACATCTATAGCAATAATAAAAGCCATCAGAATTATCCTAAAAATGGTGAATATTATACTGCATTCGATATTGCTGCTAGTGAATTATTAACTCATCATGAAGACGATTTTTATTGTATAATTGAAATTTGTGAATATTAAACTGCAGGTGATAATGTTGCTAGTGAATTATTAACTCATCATAAAGGTGATTTTTAATCTATCAACGACACTTGTGAATGCGACATTCTATACCCTGTTCTTGCTGACATCTTTATTTAATTCATAAGAAAACCTTTAGATTTCAAGAAGCCCAAAGTGTAGTCTCAGGACCACAGAGAAATAACCTTAAATTCTGCAGTATAAAAATAATAGTTAACATTGTAATTTCTAGACAAAGCCAAGACTTGTCTAATTTCTTGAAACTTTCTAGTCCTGGACTAAGTTTAATTCCTGAGGGATTATTCCTAGCTACATTCAATAACTATTGCAACATTACTGAAACTTCAGATTCTAATGCAGATGTCCAATAAACACCAAATTGTCAAAGATACTTGCACACTATAGGTCAAAACTGTTTTACACAGCTGATTCAATTCTTCTATAACTGCACATAAAATTCAGTGGACTGTCAGCATGGGTATTCTTTACATGTACTGACTGTCTCAAAGGATATATAGTTGAAGCCTTTGGTACGGTATCCTTCAAAGTTAGTAGTTTAATTTGGCAAAAATTTGTGAAATATGAAGTAACAGTCACCAATACTGATTAACATATGTTACTGAAATTGCAAAAACCCAGCTACAAAAACTGATGACAAATTACACTCTAATTAATGTGACCAAAATGATGACAACATATATTGTCTGGTAACAAGGCTTGTGAGATTGACCAACATATATGTGTTTCTGTTATATACAAGAAACCAAACCATACAGGCTTTGCAAATCTTTTATTACTTAGCCATATACCAGTTTCTGTTGAAGACTTTTCATTCTGCAACAAGTGTCAGTTGTTACAGAAATTATTATATAATAGAGAGAAACAATTATTTCTACCTGAAAAGCTTGTTTCTTTGCTGCCAGAGTAGAAAGAAAAAGCCCAATGTCACAGCAACCATTAGAACAAGGATGGTGTACAGAGCAGTTCTATGGCTGGAGACATGTAATGAGTCTAAAATAAAACATTTCTATAAAACTTAACAGAATGTTTGTGAAGGGGAATACAACGAATGTGGCACACTTACAAGAGCATAAAAATCATTTCCCAGCAATTATTGAACCTTTCCAACAGTTCAACAGCTTCTGAAAAAATTAATCTCTTCTCTGTTCCCCAACTGTGAATCATTTGTTTACTTTACACATTTTCTTGATGCTTTCAGTAAATTAGTTATAAACTAATAAAATAACAAAATATTAATCCTTTAAGATGGACATACAATTTCTAAAACTTTGTTTCTCTACAATTTTTTTAATGTTTTGTAGAATTTGCCCCATTGAATAAGACTGCAGTTTTAACTCGTATGTTGGGAGTTACTCTATTCAGTGTCCAACAGTATTCGTCCATAATAATAGCCACCAGCCATGGCATTGATTTCCATTTTGGTTCTATCTTTGTTGTATCATTCACCAAATTCATCATTGTCATCATGCAGCAATTAATTCATTCACTGCCATAAATGCAGTAATACAAATCAAAAGTGTAGCAGTCAATATATAATAATTAGCAATAACATCCAAACAACACACAAAATCATTACAACTGAAGGCAATTTCTCTAAACCCTCAGTCAATACTACAATTCACTTGTCATTTCTGTGATCAACAACCATAAAGCCATGAGTTAAAAAATTTCATTGAAGAAACAGAAATAATGTTGATAAGTGTTATTTATTACTTGCGCTTGAAGGGATGACAGTGAAACCAAAGTCGTCAAATGAAGCGACCATGGAGCCCAGTTTTCCTTGAAGCAGATGATCAACAAGAATTTGTCGAACCGCTTCTGCGCCAAGCACAGCAGAGTCAAGATAGAATGTGAAGATCATCTTAAAGTCCATCAGAACATTGCCTCTGTTCGAATTTCCTTTCCTATAAGAAGAATTGCAGCACTGACACAGATTGTCTATTATAATTATTAAAGTAGTGGTAAAATGAACACCACTGAACTTTCTTCATTTCTCATGAGTCAATATTTACCAGTTACTCACTGACTGACAGCAATATTAGTTAAGAAATCCAATTCTGGAGATGATATCTACGACTATACGTCAGTCGAAGTATAAATGAGTGAGCAGGTAAACTGAACTGATGTCAAGTACAGTCTAACCTTCAGCATATTATGCGAGCAATCGTGAAGTTCACACAGGTCTACCACGTATATTTTGGTTCATATGATTCCTCTGTAATTTGTTAATAATTGGAAAGGATATAATTGTGAATAAAAGGACTGCAAACTATTTAAATTATTTTGTAAAGCCATTTAGGCAATGTGAAGTTAAGCAGCTACGTAGTTTCAAATTCAAGGCTCAGATAACTAGATTGCCAGAGCATGAAACTTCTAAGGAGTGGCACTGACAACGGCCTTTAATTTCTGAGGAACTACCCAATTAACCTTTAACATCATGGGCAATAAACCAATATTTTTCGGTTCATAAGAGCATATTAAACACTCACAGATTATACTCTAATCAATTTAATTAACATTGTATACCTGATATCGTTGATCACCACATACATTTTACTGTCAGCCGTCTGGTTAGAAAAGAGCTGATGAATCTAAAATTGATTTAATATTTTCTGTTAGCAGCATCAGAAATCAAACTTAATTCTTTACTGTTGTAATTCAGGTCTAACTTAGCTTTTTAGTTAATTAACTGACAAACAATACTTTCTTAGTTTGAATATCTTTGCTGTTATTGTCTTCATATTTTAGTGTCACATAATTTTTTTATCATAATGCAAAAAATGAGCATTGTAATATTAACTATCATGGTTATTTATCACCATCAGCATCCTTTTAGACATAACTATCATTAGCATCATCATTAAATTTGGTTGTATCTGTCATTGTCTTAGATGATAATCATCATCATTGTCAACTTAGTGACAGGTTTGAAATTATTGTGACAATTTACTTTTACGAGGTCACTGCATGTATAAAATGTCATTTATTCTGCATGACAAATGTCTGTATAATAATACTAATAATCATAACAACTTCTTCTTTAACTTTACCTATTTTAATGTTTCATTACCATTTCTTCATTCTTTACTTCAAAATTCACCAAAGAGTTCTAAGAGCAGTTTCAATTCACATCTCAGAGTTGAATGAAAGACTGATGCCAGAAATACTACATCGCATTTTGACCAGGCCAATGCCTCGTGCAATATAATAACAACGGCACTATGGAAATCATAAGATCAGATACATTAAGTAGGTAAGATAGGGTTAATACTCATTGAGCTCACTTCTTTTAAAAGTAGCTCTCACAGACAGGGTTCATAGTTGAAGGACACGACTTTATCTGAAGCACAAACAAGATAGGATTCGAAACCCAGATAGAGAAGAGAAAGGCAAGTTAGTTAGCAATATGCCACTGTGCCACCCAAGGAGAGACGACTGCTTAGTGGATGGATGATGAGAACAATGTAATTGCCTGGAGTCGAAATGATTCTTGAAAGGCTGTGTCGTAATGCAGGCGACTGTCATACTCGAGCAACAGAGATATCGTCACTTGGAATTCCGTAGTCTCTGACAAAGAAAACAGCCACTAATTACTCATCATCAATGACAACACAAATTAAGCACTACTAAGCCAATCAGTTACCACCTGAGCACCACATGCTATGTCTGAAATTCACAGAAACTGAGCTGTTCTGGAAATACATCTGAGTCCTTTCCCTATAGTACAGTTCCACGTTCATGCCTCTGCTTTTACAGACCTTCAGCGTTTCTCAATGCACATCTGCCTACTGCAGTTCAGGAAATATGAACATGGTTTCAACTGCCAACTCTGGATAGCAATCTGTTAGTTGTATGGGAAGCTGCCAAGGTAACATTTCTAGTTATCTGAGCACTGTTTGCTTACTAAAGAAGTTTTTGTTCTTAATGACTTTAGCAGCAATTAACCTAGCGTAGGCAGTGCTTTCGTGATGTCTTTACAAGATGCTGTATTAAGTGTCCATACACACAAGTACACAAACACACACACACACACACACACACACACACACACACACACACACACACACACACACACACACACACACACACACACACACACACACATACGTGTGAGAGGGGTAATTCCATGCCATGCGAATTTGTAATGCAAAGTCATGACCGACTTTGACAGCTTATATTTTCATAACCACTGGCACTAGAGCTACGCGGTTTTCACAGAATGTGGAGCATGGCCAGGTGAGCATCTGGTCCAAAAATAGTTTTTTCATGTGTGTGTGTGTGTGTGTGGGCAGGTGTGTGTCGTCGGTTTCCAGTGTAATACACTAGCAGTGTGTGTCGTGTTTTCAATGTTTTCTGCGAGTGGTGTGTGTCGTTGGTTTCCAGTGTAATACACTAGCAGTGTGTGTCGTGTTTTCAATGTTTTCTGCGAGTGGTGTGTGTCGTCGGTTTCCAGTGTAATACACTAGCAGTGTGTGTCGTGTTTTCAATGTTTTCTGCGAGTGGTGTGTGTCGTTGGTTTTTCCCGTGTAATACACTAGCAGTGTCATGTTTTCAATGTGTTCTTCGACAGTGTCTTAAACTCAATGCGTTTTTGCATTGGCAGCCAGTGCACTTCCTCCCGTATAAAGCCAGATATATGTGCGAACTTTAGTATGCCTCCTATCAGTCGAGCCGCGGCGTTTAGCACAGATTGCAGAGCTCTGACTAATGCGCGATAGGGTTAAGCCCGCGTAGACAGCATTGCCGTAGTCGACTCTGGTGCATATGAAGGCATGCATCAGCGTCGTTGCGGCTCTTGTTGATTCAAATGTCTTTGATAGTCAATTCGTTACTTCTTATTAATATTTAATTGGCATCGTGATGGTCAGTTAGGGTCAGAGTTAGGGTTAGTATATAATAGTAATCATCTTCATCATTATAATAATCATCTTCATAATCATCAGTTCCTGCTAATTGTTATTGCAAATTTATATATTGCCACTTAGAAAGAGACGCTTCAGAGGTGCTCCCAACCTACACAATTAAACTACAATTGAATGGCTTTTTCCTGTTGTAAGGATTCTTACTCATCGTGGTTGGAACATCATATTTTCTTTCCTTTGTTTTATTTGTTAGTTCTCTTGTTCTTCTGGTAGCATAGTCCTGCATTTTGCTTTGCTCTCTGTGAAATGCTTTTTTTAAATCTATGAAGTTGATGATGACTTTCTGATTGTGCTCAGTGCTTCTGTCAAGTATTTGTCTCATTGTTAATAACTTGTCAAATGTGCATCTTCTAATCTGGACCTGACTTATTCTTCCACAAGTGCTATCTCAACATGTTATTTCATTTGGTGTTATTCACCAGTGCCCATGTAGTTTGGTAGCATTGGTCCAAACTAATACTCAAAGACAAATTTCTAAGGGGTTAAACTTTGCTTCTAGCTTATGGAATTGAGAGTGGGGAAATTGTTCTATATAAGAAGGACATATCTGTTGCTATTATAAAGATAATTTCTTATCAGTTGTAGTCCACTCCAATTCATGCTATCCAACAATGTGTTGTTACTAAATTGCTGAAGCCATCTATTAATACAGTGCTACTCAAACTGTGGCTCACAACCCAATCCCGGTCCACAAGTAATTGGTTATCACGCTGTGGAATAATAACGAGAATCGTAATTTGATCATTTTCAGATAAAAGTTTAACAATTTACATTGTGTTGTATAAACATAAAAAATGAGGCCACAACACAGTATTCATACACAATAAACAGTTTTAAACATTCAACAATAATAAAACTATAGTTGCAGTAAACAATTAAAATATTTTTAATTCAATATAGCATGTTATATTATTATGTGACCTGACATTGAAAGCATGGGTTTGTGGTTAGAGTGATAAAACAATACCCGGTCCTTGGCATTAGAAAGTTTCAGAAGCACTGTATTAATAAATTATTAAAGCCTGTAGCCCACATACATGTTTATCTTGTTTTCACAGATCATGGCTGCACGAGGTGAGATTGGTTGGCAGTCGGAGAAGACTCTGGTGGAGTGCATGTGCTACATGTTGGACAACGAAATAGCAACTGACGTCTGTTTCGAAGTTGGACCACCAGATGGCGTTACTGTCAAAATCAAGGCTCATAAGTACATGTTGATCTCACGGAGTCCTGTTTTTGAAGCAATGTTCTCCAGCGGCATGACTGAGTGCAGGAGTGGACCAGAGGCAACTATTAGAGTTGAAGATATTGATGCTGCTATCTTCAAAGAAGTCTTGATGTAGGTTGTTACAAATCTGCCATTTTCTGTAGTTAGGAGAAAATAATGTGCAACTCGTTGAAATTTGCTTTACAAACTTTATAAATCTAAAACTTCTATGTATTGTATAAATTCAAGTTGCATGTGTGAAATTATTTCTTGCTGGTTTATAATTTGGGATTTTATTAGATTTTATTGATGCCAGTAGCAATATGTTATGGGACCCAATATGGAGGAAAAGAATTTTGAACTTAATCGTAACATCTGATGAAAATAATTATGGTGCAGAATGTTAGTGTGGTAAACATAGCATTTCAGTACTATACTAACTAGTGATAATCAGGTCGCGAGATTGAAACAAGTCATGGAGCAGCTTCAGCAAGTTGAAGCAATATGAAAAAGATCCAACTTCTTCAGAAAGGAAGGATTACAGAAAATATTAGGCAAGTGGGATAAAAGGTTTTGGAGTGAAAGAAGCATTGAGAAAGTTTATACAGGCAGGGCCGCATTATCCAGTAGGCACTGTGCCTATGGCCTACGAACCTTTCAGGGGCCTAAGAAAGTCTGAAAATGAGATATTGAAAAATAGGTTTTATGATTGAATTTGATGCGAAAATCAAAATAGTAAATTTCAAATTCTAAATTTTTTCGTAATTGTAAGGAAACAGTTTAACTTTAAGCTATTAACTTAAAACTAAGTCAAGCTTTGCAACAGCCTAGACTATGTGAACTTTATGGCTCTTTGCACTAGCAAGATCACTAATTATAACGGGTGTCAAACAGTCGGCTATGTATTTCTGGCCCTCGGAGCCTTGCCTAGAGTACACAATTTGAGAAACAAACTTTAGGTCAAATTTGCCAGTAGGGGTTGCATGGATCTGTTTTATGCTTAATTTTCAGTGGGAGTGGGAGGTTCTCAATAGTTTTACAGTAATGGTTAGCATGGTGGACTGTCAATCTAGAGGTTGGAGGTTCAAATCCCTGTGGCAGAAATATGCTTCAACATGCTGCTCCATCTGCACCCCTAGCCAACCTAGCTATAGTGAGTACACTGACCATACACTGTCGGTGGGAAGATGAGATGGCAAGGCAGAGGACTGACCACCTGCCCTCATATGCCAAGGCTAAGAAAATGAAGTCGCTACCACTTTATACCCATGGCTGCCTCAAGGCTAGCTTGAGTTCTTCCTCCTCCTCCACCACCTGCTTCTCCTCCTCCGCCTCCTACATGCACTCTGAACCCGACAAAGTGCATGTTGTGTTAACAGAGCCTGTACTTTTATGTTCATGTATGTCTATAATTGACTGACTAATAGTACTATATTATGTATCAGTGCATAAGAAATGCATAGTGTAATTTTAAAATGAGCACATAATAGTTAATCGATAAATACTTTAAATGACAATTTTCATAACTATTAAACACGTAGTTACAACCTTTCATTTGTATCTTAGGTACATCTATTGTGAAAGCGTGTCGTTATGTCCTGAATCAGCTGTCTACTTGATGTATGCTGCCAAGAAGTACATGCTGCCAAAGTTGGTGAGAGAATGTTGCAAATGTCTTTCGGACGGCCTCAACGTCGACAACGTTATCCACATTCTGGAACATAGTTTACATTTAGATGATCAGCAACTCCAGAGCAACTGTCTTAAAGTGATTTCCGCGAATGCAAAAGCTGTTTTTGCTGGAGCAGAGATTACGTCTGTATCTCGACAGGTTTTGCAAGCTATACTTGAAGCGGAAGCCATTCCAGTGAGCGAGTCAGTCATATACGAAACCAGTATTAATTGGGCTAAACATCAACTTCAGAGTACCATGCCTGGAGAAAATCCCACAGACCTGCAGATCAGAGAGACGCTTGGTGACCTACTCTACAAGATCCACTTTCCCGCTATGAAACCAGCTGAATTTGCTGAAATTAGTGCAGGGAATAATGTTCTGACAGCAGAGGAGAAAGAATCAATCTACTATTTCTTAGTGACACAGAAGATAGGCTGCCAACTGAATTTTCCGACTGAGCGGAGAATTGGGGAGGAAGTCTGGATAGATCGAGCAGTGAATAGCGTTACTACCCAATGGCATACTGCACCAAATGTTGATGCTGTTAATTTTGCTACTGATCACGACATTCTATTAACGGGCATTGGTTTGTACACTGGGTACAATGGAAGAGGATATGATGTTGATGTGGAAATCTTGCAGTCCGTCAATTCTCTATTCAAGAAGAGAGTTGCAGTTCCATATACTGGAACTACAGATCCGTTTAAAATTTTGTTAGACGAACCAATATTAATTCCAGCTGGAGATATTTATTGCGTAAAGGCTCTGTCTAATGATAGTATCGGCCATTACGGTCAATCTTGTCAACCGGTGTGCACCAAACAAACAGTGACATTTACATTTTCCCGGCACACAGAATCTCGATCAACCACTGAGAGTTGCGGTCAAATTCCACGACTCTATTTCTGTTGTTTGTAGAGCTATTTAGTATTTTCAGAGAGTATTTCGTCAGCTTCAGAATGGCTTAGCCTACATTAGAAGCTATACTACAGTATAAGTAATTATTTATACTGTACATGGCTATACTTAAATTAATAAATAGGACTAAGAGACTTTGAAACATGTTCTTTCACTAAGTTTTAAACTAGTATTTTATGCTTAGTAGCCTATGTTGACAATATCATCATCATATATTCGTTTAATGTGTTAACAACAGACATAACGCTGTAGGTGTACATAGAAAATAAAATACATCTAGATATTAATAGTAAGAATTAATAATAGCTTAGTAAGAGTTCAGGAATAACATACGAGATATAAAATTTCGTGAGTCCTTGTCAGGAAGGTTAAAGTTATGTGGTCTGACCCTAAGAAAATAGGGCGTAAAATGTTGATTAGGAAACATGCATCTGAGAGAATGATTCTCATTTAAGAGGACGGCCTTAAAGAGTGAAGTGTCTGCGTTATAAGCAAGAACATTCATAGAAGGAGAATCTGACTGAATAAAACCAGAGCGTTTTAATCTGTTGTTCAGATGTTCAATGCGGGATTTGTCCTTTTCGCTCGCCAGACCCCACCAGGCGGGAGAAGCATACATTGTTCTGGCTATGATGGTGGCGCGGGTGATCAGTTGTAGAGAATCTTCAGATGCACCATGATTTTTGAGTGTTTTAAGGGCGAAGATTGAAGCAGAGCCACTTTTGACGACTTTGTTGATGTGTTCCGTGACAGAAAGTTTCTCATCGATGGTGACGCCTAGGGCTTTTATTGAGGTAGAGCGAGGAATACCGGTGATTGAGGGTTTGTTGGAGAGTGAAGATTGGTTATGCTTGATCACTGCCATTTCACGGGTTTTGGAAGAGTTTATTTTTAGGTTCTTTTCCTCTGACCAGTTGTGGATATGTTGAAGTTCTGTTTCTGCGGTGTGAAGGGAGTTTGATCCGATGAAGAGGTAAGAGTCGTCAGCGTATTTGGAGAGACGATTTTGAGGATGGATGGGATGGAGGTCAGATATGCCAACAATGAAACCAGTTGGGCCGAATACTGAGCCTTGGATGACACTAGCGTTGATTGAAATTACTCTGGATTTTTGACCTTTGTAGATGGTGTAATGCTTTCTTCCGTGTAGGTAGTTGATTATCCAGTTGTAGATGTAGTCCGGAAGGGAGAGGGATGCTAGTAATTGGGTTATTGCAGAGTGACTGATAGAGTCAAAAGCTTTAGAAAAGTCCATTGATATTACTACAACATGGTCGTTGGTTTTAAGAAGGTCAGTGGCATGCTGTATGATGGAAATGATTGCAGCGGTGGTAGAACCGGTGGGCTTGAAGGCATACTGATCATGAAGGGATATGTGTTTAGGCAGATGTTCAAAGCTGGGATAGATATAAGCGTGAACAACAATGCGTTCAACGAGTCTAGATAGTACTGGAAGGACCGAGATTGGACGGAAATCTGATGGTTGGGATGGGTGGGGAGTTTTAGGCTTTGGGTAGATTATGGCAGTTTTCCATTGGTTAGGAACAAAGGAAAGTGTTAATGATTGGGAAATTAGAGTTGTTAGTATTCCAGAGTAGCCGGGGCCGTTAGTCTTAGAAACCAGGCTGGGAGACCGTCATCACCAACTGCAGTGTGTTTGAGATGATCAAGTAGATGAAAGATTAAACTTTCGGTAATGTCGATCTGCTCTGGGGAGCGGTGGACTTGAGGAGAGGTGCAGAGTAATTGGGATCATGAGAAGCGTTGGCGAAATAGTTGTTGAGATCATCGGCACTGAGTGAAGAAGGGAGGTCGTCATGGTTGGTTTTCTTTGTAATTTGGTTGACTTGTTTCCAAAGTGATTCAGCTCCTTCACGAGGGTTAGCGTGTTTGAGGAATGAGGTGTTCTTTTTAGTGATAGCTTTAGCGATCCGGAGGGATAGAGCTTCTGCTTTCTCTATTTTCCCTTTTCTCATGAATCTGTTCTTGAGTCGAAGCATGCGTTTTATTTCCGGTGTAATGAATGGGGGATCTTTTGATGTGATAGTAATTGTGCGGAGAGGGTAGTTTTGATCTAATCGAGCAGTTGCGTCACTGTAGAAGTTATTCCAGGCTTCTTGTAGGTCGGTGGATAAGGCGAGATCCGGGTTGATGGTTTCCAGTCCACGAAGGGTCAAGGAGTGTTGTGAGGGTGATCTTTTTCTGAAAGTGATAGTAGAGTGTCTTTTCCCTCTATCTGTGATTGGGTTTCCAGTGGTGGCAATGATAGCTTTGTGGTCTGTTCGGATGGTTGAAGAGATGACTTTGATCTTGAACAAATCGGGAACAGAAACCATGAACTGATCTAGAATGTTGTTTCCACGAGTAGGTTCAAAGACTGTAGGAGTTAGGCCTGTCAGTTCGGTAATTTCATCGATATTGAGGCGATTGAAATCTCCGCCTAATATTATTAGAGCTTTGTTGTCTTTTTGAGTTATTTCTTCAACTGATTTTTCGAGCCAATGAAGTAGAGAACTAAGCGAGTATATTGGGCTTGGGGGGTGGTAAAGAGCACCGATATATATCCGATAGTTGAGTGAGATTGTTTTTATCCAGAGCAGTTCGATTTCATTTGGTAATCCTTGTACGGGCCAAGGAGTTGCTTTGATAGATTCTCGTGTATATATGGCCACGCCACCGCCTTTTCTACCTTTTCTGTCCTTTCTGAAGGTTTGGTAACCTTGGATTTTGCAGACTTCTTCGAGGTGATGGGCTTTGAAGTGGGTTTCCGAAACGATTGCCATGTCTAGATCGTATCCGGTTAGTTCTGCGCTGAGGTGGTCTAATGCATCCCGTTTGGCTATTGATCTGGCGTTAATCACCATTCCTTTGTAGGGGGAGTGATTGAATTCTGGCGAAGTATGTGAAGAGTATGCAGGTGGTATTTCTTGAGGGATTGGGGTGAGGAAGCGAACTGAGCGTTGATGAGTTGTAGAAGTTAGTTTGAGAGGTCTTTGAGAGGTGATCGTGTAGATTTTTCTTTCTTTACGACAACCTCCTCTAGTTCCACGGTAGCGGAAAATGCCTAGTTGCTTAAGATTTCGGACGAGAGAGACAAATTTATCGTCAGAACGCATAAGTTTGGTTTTCGGTTTGAGAGCAAACAGATCCGTTGCGCTGTATTCATATGAGATATGTAGATCATGAAAATTCGAGGGAAGAAACATAGCGAATGTAAATGTTACCGTTTTCGTTGAGGAGGATAGTATAACATTCCAAACGATAAAGATAAACAATCTTGAGGTTATGTTAAGGATCATTGATAGTTTTTCTAATTGAAACTGTTATTACTTTCGGTAAAAATTTGATTTTAATTCAAATTTGTAAACATAGACAAAAATAAAGAAGGCAGCCATTCGGTTATACGGACTATAGGCTATACGGACTAAATACAGAGCTTTTAAAGCAAATGATAAATCCGGTGCTGATACAGAAGCATGTATATTGGGCCTATGCATTAAAATTGAACGAATGAATAATTGCGTCGGATCCTCGAATGTTACATAGAGAGGATTTTTTACTTTCTTAGGATTTTAATTATCTAGTGAGACACTTTTGCATAGAAGCTTGTGAACGCCGACAACATAATTATCAGAGTAATCGTAACCTCCAAACTTCTAAAACGCCACTCGGTTGGAGAACTTGAGATGAATAGTGACTGGGGGTAAAAAAAAGATGGGGACAGAAGAATGATCGGGTAGTGCGGGTAAAGAGTGTAACTTGTACTACACATCGTGCTTCTAAGGTGCAAAAATAGCTTAGACCTATTTGGGCTGGGTGTGTTGTAGGGAATTGTAGGTTAGTGATAGCAATTTGAAGTGGATTCGCTGTGGGATTTTTAGCTATTGGAGTGATTTGAGGATGGGACTGATTTGAAGTTGCTTGGGCGTTCTAGTGACAGCCTTGGCTAATGAGTTTGGATGAGTTGCGGACGCTTGAGTTGTGTGGATTCAAGGTTGAGAAAATGGAAATTGCAGTAATCGAACTTTGAGTGGACAATGGAGGTTATCCATGATGGAGGCAGATTTGAAGTCGAGCATGGACGGATGCAGCGGAGATCACGAATAATGCATGAAGCAGGAGAGGTTGGAGATGTGGTTAGAGAAGGAGAGATGTGGATCACATAGGCAGAATATACGACGCCCATGATATGCAGTAGCCTTTTCCCGTATTAGGCTATGTGTTGGTATGTTTCACGCACGATAATGCTGTTGGGGAGTAGGCCTATATATAGGCTAGGTGCAACTTTATTTAAGAATCAATAAAAAAAGAATCAATAAAAAAACCTACGTTAGCCTATGTTATGTTATGTTAATTATCCTCATCAATCCAAATTCTACTCACGAAAACAATTATTTTCATCAATCCAGCTTCTATTGAAGCAAAGACTTAGTTTCATCAATCCAGCTTCTATCTACGGAATCAATTATTTCCCTCAGTCCAGCTTCTATTTAAGAAAAGAGCTACGGTATACCAACTTCCAACTTCCATTTAGGCGAACAATTATTATTTTCAATCCAGCTCCCATTTTAAATTGACAATATAACATAATTTAACAATGTAAACTGCGGTTTTACCTATAGGCCCTAAGCTTAGCCTAATTATTTATTGCGCGTCTAATTTCTTTCTGTACCCATTAAAAAACTCAAGAAAGCCGACAGACAAGATCTGTGACGTCACACAATCAGAATTACGGTCTCTCAGTATCTAGAAGACAATGGATTATCTCATTGGTTTCCAATCGTTGCCTCAGACGCTGATTGTTACAACGGACAGAGGGTTCTGCTTTGAAACATTAACTACAAAGAAACGACAACTTAAGATCTACGATAGAACCCATGCAAAGAGCGTGTACAACGATCAGGTAAGGACCGTAAGGTAGGCTAATCTATCGTTTTAGCGTTCTAACTTATTCGCCATTGTATGGGTTTTAGCGTTGGTCGAATGCTAGTTGGATTGACGAAAAGAATAATTGCTAAATAGAAGTCGGATTGATGAAAATAATTTTTGCTTAAATAGAAGTGGGATTGATGAAAAATAATTGTTTGAATAGAAGCTGGATTGACTAAAGGATTTCTTGCCTAAATAGAATTCGGATTGGTGAAAAGGATTCTTGCCAAAGTAGAAATTGAATTGATGAAAATAATGCTACAATGGGCAAATAATTTAGAAACCACAGTTGATGATGTATTCAAGGTTCTGTAACAAAATTGCCAAAGAAACACTTAAATCTTGGAGGAAGTGAATGCACCAGCAGTATGAATTTGTTTAAGAATAACAAATCAAATGCAATTTATTCTAATTAAATTATCATTGGAACATTATTTATTGACTAACTTTAGACATCAAATTGAATGGTGCATTTACACCAATACAATGATGCAAAAATGGCAGTAATGGCGTAACAAAAATAACCACCTAATATTAGCAGCGAAAATAACACATGTACAACTGAACTCATTTTAAACAAATTACTGAGACATGGCACCATCGGTATATCATTTAGCAGGTTACCAATAAATCAGCTGAAAATAATAATTCAAGTACAGGTTACAGTTTAAAAATTAGTGCAAAAAATGACCCAACACAAATGAAACCTAAACCAAATAAGAATAAAAATTTCTATATAAATTCATGACTGAATGAAAAAGATACATTAAATAGTTGTAATGGTTACACAAAACTCACAATGCCTTGCAGTTAAGTCAATGGAACTCAGTCCAGTTAAAGCCTTAAAGAGGCATGTAAAAATAACTACACAAAGTTACTTACATTCTCTGGTGTTATCCACCGATCTCTCATCTCCATAGCATCGCAGGTTGCTTCAGTAAATCGAAATGCTGCAGCGTCTATAGCTGGCTCCATTTCTTGACCTGATCCGGCTTTTTGCACTAACTCTGCAGTCTGTAAATTCTCTGTCTCAATATCTACCTCTGCAGAACCTTGAATCTTTTCAGTGTGGCTAACGTCAAATTCTACCTCTTCAGAACCTTGAATCTTTTCAGTGTGGCTAACCTCAAGATCTACCTCTTCAGAACCTTGAATCTTTTCAGTGTGGCTAACCTCTGTGTCCTTTGTCTCAAGATCTACCTCTTCAGAACCTTGAATCTTTTCAGTGTGGCTAACCTCAAGAACTACCTCTTCAGAACCTTGAATCTTTTCAGTGAGGCTAACCTCAAGATCTACCTCTTCAGAACCTTGAATCTTTTCAGTGTGGCTAACCTCAAGATCTACCTCTTCAGAACCTTGAATCTTTTCAGTGTGGCTAACCTCAAGATCTACCTCTTCAGAACCTTCAATCTTTTCAGTGTGGCTAACCTCTGTGTCCTTTGTCTCAAGATCTACCTCTTCAGAACCTTGAATCTTTTCAGTGTGGCTAACCTCAAGAACTACCTCTTCAGAACCTTGAATCTTTTCAGTGAGGCTAACCTCAAGATCTACCTCTTCAGAACCTTGAATCTTTTCAGTGTGGCTAACCTCAAGATCTACCTCTTCAGAACCTTGAATCTTTTCAGTGTGGCTAACCTCAAGATCTACCTCTTCAGAACCTTGAATCTTTTCAGTGAGGCTAACCTCAAGATCTACCTCTTCAGAAGAATCTTTTCAGTGAGGCTAACTAACCTTGAATCTTTTCAGTGTGGCTAACCTCAAGATCTACCTCTTCAGAACCTTGAATCTTTTCAGTGTGGCTAACCTCTGTGTCCTTTGTCTCAAGATCTACCTCTTCAGAACCTTGAATCTTTCCAGTGTAGCTAACCTCTGTGTCCTTTGTCTCAAGATCTACCTCTTCAGAACCTTGAATCTTTCCAGTGTAGCTAACCTCTGTGTCCTTTGTCTCAAGATCTACCTCTTCAGAACCTTGAATCTTTTCAGTGTGGCTAACCTCAAGATCTACCTCTTCAGAACCTTGAATCTTTTCAGTGTGGCTAACCTCTGTGTTCTTTGTCTCAAGATCTACCTCTTCAGAACCTTGAATCTTTTCGGAGTAGCTAACCTCTGTGTCCTTTGTCTCAAGATCTACCTCTTCAGAACCCTGAATCTTTCCAGTGTACCTAACCTCTGTGTCCTTTGTCTCAAGATTTATCTCTTCAGAACCTTGAATCTTTCCAGTGTACCTAACCTCTGTGTCCTTTGTCTCAAGATCTACCTCTTCAGAACCTTGAATCTTTTCAGTGTGGCTAACCTCAAGATCTACCTCTTCAGAACCTTGAATTTGCTCAGAGTCTTGAATTTTAAACTGCACTGTTGCTGGAACTTCTTTTGTAGTCTTTACTGGCTTCGAAGTCGACTGTTCAAAAAAATAAGATTCAGTTAGAATTCAAAGTGCTGTTATATTGGGTAGCTAAACTGTTGCTCTGCAAAGGCTCATCAGTCACTCTAGGCTTGCCTAGCTTGCTTAGAGTAACACAGGGAGGAAATCCGATCGACGTATTCGATGATCGTAGATTCGGAACCGACCTGGGCTGATGAACCAAAGTCCTCCGTGCCCACCTTCATGTGGTGCAGACTGTTAGTACCCTCCCTTAATTGGGTAGGAGAACGAACGGGCACGGCAGGCAAAACCAGGGGAAGGCAATGGCAAACCACCCCTGTTACCATGCCAAGAAAACCTTTATGAATCAAGCTAATTCAAACAAAGTAGTAGTCGCAGATGGTGAGACTCCCAGGCCGGAGTGCGACTCAACAGCTACTGGGAAAGAGCGAAATGGAGAGTTGAAAGCAATTCAGTCTAATGAAGCAACAGGACAAAAGCCGAAAGGAGGTTCAGTGGCAGATCGTACTGGAAAGCAAAGACTCATCCTGAGCTGTAAAAATAAAATGAAAATAAGCACATGGAATGTCCGTAGTATGCAGAGTGGAAAGATGGATATCATTCAGAGAGAGATGGAACGACTTGATATATCAATCATGGGGTTAAGTGAAACAAGATGGAAAGGACAGGGCCATTTCAATTGGAATGGTTATAGGATTATAATGTCAGGTAAAAAAGAAAAAGGAAGAAGTGGGGTAGCAATTATGTGTGATAGAACAAGCGCAAATGCAATAATGGGTTATGATACAGTGAGTGACAGAATCTTGAGCGTAAGATTTCGAGGAAAGAAAGTTAATATAACAATTATACAAATATATGCACCAACGTCAATGGCGATTGAGGAAGAGCACGAAAGCTTTTACAATGAATTACAAAGTGTAATTGATAAAACTCCTAAAGGAGATGTAATAATGGTCATTGGTGACTTTAATGCGAAGGTGGGAAAATATAATGGAGGAGGGGGAGACACGTTAGGAGGTCATGGGTTGGGAGAGCAAAATGATGCAGGAGAGAGATTAGTGGATTTTTGCGAAGGAAACAGCCTGAGAATAATGAATACATGGTTTGAACAGCCAAAAAGAAGGTTGTATACGTGGACGTCACCAGATGGAAAACACAGGAACCAGATTGATTACATACTGATAAATAAAAGATGGAATAGCACGATAAGAGATGTTAGAACAAAACCAGGCGCTGACTGTGGAACCGATCATGAACTACTAGTAGCAACAGTGCAAACGAAACTAAAAAAATTAAAAAAAGGAGAAAGATTGATCACATACGACTGCAAGGAAATATCACAGGAATACAGAGTAGAAATAAGGAATAGATTTGAAATATTGGAGAGGGACGATGCAGAAACAGAGGAGGTTGAGAACAATTTATGGGAAAAGACAAAGGAAGTGATCTTAGAAACTGCGGAGAAATATATTCCGAAGAAAAGAAAAACTAAAACAACTCCTTGGCTATCGAAAGAAGCTATTAACATAGCCATATGCAGAAGGGAAGCAAAAAGAGAAGGAGATAAAGATAAGATAAGAAAACTGAACAGCGCATTCCAAAAACAAGCGCGCATGGACAAAGAAAAACATCTAAATGAATTATGCAAGGAAATGGAGGAGGAGGGAAGAAAAGGAAGAACTAAAACTATGTTTTCAAAAGTGAGGGAAATAACGAGAAAAAACACACCAAAAATGGGGTCGCTGAAAGCAGGTGATGGACACATAATTGCGGATGAAGAAGGAATGAAGAAAAGATGGAAGGAATACACAGAAGAGTTGTACAACGAAGATAAAAGAGTAAAGGTAGAAAAAACAGATGTAACAGAGTATGAAAATGAACCGGAAATCATGGAAGCAGAGGTAGAATGGGCTATTAAACAATTGAAAGATAATAAGGCCCCGGGTCAAGACGGGATACCAATAGAAATGGTAAAAGCTGGGGATGGCGTGATGACAAAGACAATAACAAAAATTTGTAATAACATATGGAAAACTGGAAAGTGGCCAGAAGATTGGAAAAGTTCAGTCTTTATCCCTTTATTTAAAAAAGGAGACGCAAAAGAGTGTGAAAATTACAGGACAATAGCAATGATATCACACATAAGCAAAATATTACTCAAAATAATACATAAAAGAATGGAGAGTACAATAGAGAGAGAGCTTCCTGATAGTCAAGCAGGATTTAGGAAATTTCGTGGAACACGTGATCATATTGCCAATATGAGGTGGATAATGGAGAGACAAAGGGAGTTTGGACAGAAAGTATACATATGCTTCATTGATTATAGCAAAGCGTTTGACTGCATTAATCATGAATTGATGTGGAAAACCTTGGGAGAAATGGGAATACCGAAACACTTGATACAACTTCTTAGGGGTTTGTACGAAGATCAGATAGCGGTGATAAGGACTGAATATGGAGATACTGACAGATTCAGGATTAGGAAGGGAGTGCGGCAAGGATGCATTCTGTCTCCTTTCCTATTTAATATGTATGCTGAAAGGATAATGAGGCAGGCGGGAATGGATGAGGCTATGGAAGGAATAAAGATAGCGGGAAGAACAATGAACAATCTGAGATACGCTGACGATACAACACTATTGGCGGGTAAAAAAACCGATTTGGTAGAACTAATAAGAAGGCTCAAGAGTGAAAGTGAGAAAGCAGGACTCTACTTCAATATAAAGAAGACAAAGATCATGACAACAGAGGAGGAGGACAGTTTTGTAGTAGATGGAGAGGAAATAGAAACGGTAACTAGCTTCACGTTTTTGGGATCAGTAATAGAAAAAGAGGGAAAGTGTGATATGGAAATAAATCGTAGAGTAGCGATAGGAAAAACTGCAATGAATGGTCTGGAAAAAATATGGAAGGACAAACATGTGAGTATAGACACGAAAAAAGATTGGTGAAGGCTCTGATCATACCAACAGTAACATACGGCAGTGAGACATGGACAATGACCAAGAAAATGAAAAAAAGATTAACGCATGCGAAATGTGGATATGGAGGAAGATGCAGAGAATATCATGGAAAGAGAAAAGGACCAACGATTGGGTGCGCATGAGTATCGGAATTGAGAATGAAGAGACACTACAACAAACAGTGCTAAGAGCAAAGTTGAGGTTCTTTGGTCATGTCATGCGATCAGATGGATTGGAAAAGGAAATGATGTTAGCATATGGAGAGGGAAGGAGAAAACAAGGACGACCAAGGAAAAAGTGGATGGACGAGATACATGAAACAACTGGAATGAATTTGGCAGAACTGAGAGATGCGACGGCGGACAGAAGGAAATGGAGAGGCTTGATCATGAAGGTCGCTAGAGTTCCAGGAACTGACAGCACAAGGTAACAAGCTAAACTGTTGCCAATCAAAGGAAATTGCATACAATGTAATTTAAACAAACTTGCAATAATAGCTAATTAAATAAACTATATTACAACTTTTCTTCTTACTCGTAATAAAAGCGTCTTTAGAAGAAGAATCAAGTACATGACAAAGCATCATTTTGCAGCTAAGCAGTTACGCAGACTGCTGGAAAACAACGAAACTGAGGAAGGACGTGACTCACAACCTGACCAGAGAGAATGTTCAAGATTCAATTAGTAACTCAAAACTGACCTTGTAGTTATCAAAGTGTCTGTTTGGCAAGCCTAGTCTTACATGGTTGGTTGAACTGATTGTAGGAGGATCAAGCAGATAGATAAGGATAGAGTACAGCCAGTGAAACATTGCTCAACAGCAGTTAGGGAGAAACTGCAAGCATTCACTGGTTATTAGAATTCATCTCCTGGTTATAGGATTGCCTCATCTTCTCCTCAGGCAATGCACACCAAGCATTTACAACTCTATGTAGGCTATAATTGATATACATAATTTTGAAAAATCTCTGACTCTATATAGATTATTAAAATATCATCTGATTGCACACTGGAAAAATTTCTAGCATAATATCAGAATGTATAACAACTTTAAACTTAAACTAATAAATAATTTAATTAAATAATTCACCTTTCTCCAAGGCATATCACCACCTCCATAATCATAGCGTAATTCTTCACCCGGAGCAATGTCTTTCCCAGCAAATAAGAGGACATGGGGTTTTCCAGCCATTGTAACCACTTTTGTGTAGCAGTTAGCCAATCGTCTAGGTAAGTCATTTACGAATCGTCCTAATCTTTTAGAATCGGTGCCATCAATGCTGCAACACAGGAATGAAGACTACGGGTAATCACCTGGTCAGAATAAAAGTTGCCATCTTTTCTAAAGTGCTCTTAAATCTTATTTTGACCAGATTACACTTTTACCAAGGTAGGAAAGTTAATGGCTAATGGAAAGTTAATGGTGAATGGAAGATTACTAAATAGCGAGATGGTGAACAACCAGACCCATCACCAGCTGCTAATCAGTCATTTTGCCTATATTCCTGTTGTTGCGCAAAGGATCTGCAGGGATAGAAGGCTGAGCTGGTCTCAAACTGCCACTATTGAAATATCCAGGGTGCATCAATGTCAACGTTTGCATAAACAGCTTATGTATGCAAGACTATAATCACAAAGTTGCCAACTTATTACAACAATCTTGTGTTGAAAGGAGTTATTATCAAATAACACACATACACATTACACATGTTTAGGATAAATAAACTACACAAATTCCTAAAGCAACACATTGTAAAGTGTTTCAATTGCAAACTGTTACTTAGCAGTAACAACATAATGTAGTTTAACTTCTGTTCTAGCTATGTCTCAATAAATCAGTGAAGACACACATCTTTTCATTTGATATGTGTTTCTGCAACACTCAATCTAATTGAGTTGGGCACGGTGGCGTAGGGGTATGTTCGGTGCCTTGCAGCCAGAGGGTTGTGGGTTCGAATCCACCTCAAGCTGCCGCGTAGGGACCCTGGGCGAGTCCTTCACTAACAATTGCTCATGCGCTTCGGCGTGAAACTCCGATTCAGTGTCTGCGCTGTAGTCGGGAGCGCCTCTGAGTAGAAATCTTGACAAGTGCTCATACATACATACATACATAATTCAAAATACTTACGCATACTCTTTGCCTTGCCAACCAAAGAAATAGACGTAGTCCTGTTGTGGCAGATTACAGGCTTCTTTCTCCAACATCAGAATGCCAGGATATTCTAACAAAAATGACCCACGGGCATGAGGCATTGTAGCAAAGACACCATGTCCTGAAACAAGAAACATTAAAAAGCAGTGGCATATATATGGCTATATATGGTTTTCGAAGTTGGAAGAGTAACTCGTCCTGTTCACAGCAATAGTGAGTAACCAGCAGCATGTCCTCCGTAGACAATGCCCAGGGCTCCACACATCCCAGTGCAACCTGTGTCCCAGACCCGACCCGTTCGCCCTTCCCAAAAAAGGTGACCGGAATTTTCTATATATCCAATGCTGTATAAAAACATCTACTAAGCAAATTATTGTCAATTTAAAGGAACAGAGGTAGGAAGCTGCTTTTTAAATTCTGGCAAGATGATAACACATTAGTACACCTACTGTTTCAACTATGTCGCCCTCAATCCTAAGACATTGGCTATGCTCCCCTTGAACTTGCCAACCTCTTATTCACTAAAACTTTAAGCTTCTGCCACCACGATTGACAAATAAACAAATTTACAATCTTTTAACAAAACATTTACTCAGAACAAATATTACCTCTCTTATTACAATTTCCATTCCTTAATAGCACTAGTACAATATAACTAGTTTAAAACTTCCTCTGTTCATACACATTCCTCAAAACTTTTAACAGTTTTCAGTACATGCATAATTTCTTTGAAGTATTGTCAGGAAACCTTTAAACCATCTATAGACGAAATGGGACAACTTGTCTCCAGTTAACTGTTCAACTAGACAAACAATGCCTTCAAATTAGTGCAAGTTGCAATGCCTAATGCGTTTTCGCATATAGTATCTGCAGGTATGTTTAATATTGTCAATGGGATTCAAACCATTTTAAGGAATAAAAAGTCCACTTTAAAAACAGAAATTTTTACTTCCATCATCCGTATACAGTACACTTACCAATGTATTCGTTTATGAAACGACATTCGAAACCAGGCTTGTCATTGTCTAAGAAATGCCGTGCCTCATCTTCTGGATGGATACGCGCATTTCGTTTTGCCTTGTCACACTGAAAATAGAGGGCAAAACTCTGTCAATTCCCTTAATTCAAAGTACGTATATAATAGCTATTTAGTTTGAGGAAACCCCATATTCAGAGATATCCAGAGTCACAAATAAACCATGAAACATATAAAAATAATAATACTTAATTAATAATACAAATAACAGGTTCATATTGCAAAAAGTTTGAGGTTTTCTATACCCAACTAATTATCATTGACTCATATAATCTTCACAGTGGTCAAATTTAACTGTATGGCCGCCTGCAAGGCGCCGATCTGTCCTGCTCATTTTACAATCGCTCCATGGGAGTAGAAGACTGTGTCAACCCTGTGGGCTAGCAGGTTTTAATTTAACTGTATGACCCCCTGCAAGGCGTCGATCTGTCCTGCTCATTTTACAATAGCCCCTAGGGAGTATAAAGGCTTATTCAACCTCATGGGCCAGCGCCTAGCAGGTAGCGAACTCGCGTCCTTCTGACCTTCAATCCATAGGTAGTTCACAAGCGTTTTTTCCCGGCATTATTTACTTTATTTCTGTCTCTGGTTTGCGTGTGGTCATGGCTTTGTGACTCCAATACGTGCAAAGTCATGGGTTCGGGTGTGTGTTACATACACATTCGTATGTATAGGCCTACACAAACACACACGAATTGCATAAATTAAGCTGAAATTTAAATATCTGCTAACTTTATATAATCTACTAGATAATCTAAATTTAAATAATGTACCAATAAAATATAATACATACTTTATATTTGTCGTTAATGGCTAGAAGTTTGGAATTAGCGCAATTTCGACGGTTAAACGCCATCTTGATCTGCTTGCTGTCGCTTGGCTATCACGTGTCTATCACGTGACCATAGACACGTGACCCCGTCCATAAAACACAAACCCGCGACTTTTCAAAAACTCGAGAAAATCGCAAATCAAAATTTTGACAGATTTTGGTGTGTGTGAGATGCGCCCAATGCGGGAATTTCATGGCAGTTTGGAAACCAATGACAGTATAACAATTTAACTATTCTATAGTAAATCGACCGTCCTGGAGTCGATTTCGACAATAAAACAAACCCATGACGTCATGGGTTTGCGTGTGGTCATGGCTTTGCGACTCTTGGGCGGGCAAAAGTCATGGGTACGGAGGTCTCACACGTAAATGTAAACAATTATGCCATGAGGATTAACTGACAGAAAACATTCAACACACACACACAAGATTAACACAAGTGCCACCATTCAGACATGGAAGAGTGTCACAAATGGCCAAGAATTCACAGTTGGTCCCGAGAGGGCGACCGAGTTCAGGGCAGAGACACTTGTAATGCGTCCAATCAGACTGGGCAACTACGACACATGAACCGTTGTTGATGCACGGGTTCAACTGACAGGATGGGATGTAAGAAACCTGTACACAGTACAACACACCGTCAATCAGCTGTGATATAAAAGCCAATTGTGCAGCTTACAAATGAACTCTTTGAAAACAAAAACAAATAACCAAGTTTTAATAGCCATAAACAACCATGTTTACTAATGCCGTTAGTAAATTAAGTGCACAGTGGAAGTTTTTGAATATGAGAATAAAAAACTAAACATGAAAAGACCATAGCATGTTCCTTTCATAGTTACAAAATCAAGATGTGGTTGGGTTCAACGCAATGCAAAGCCCAAATTCACAGTGCTCATGAATACGCTGGTGCCCTGCACTTGGCTTATGATTGGCGCTTAGAAATTTGTGATTACGATTACAATTACTAGCATCATATTGCAAATACAGCTACCATATGCCTGCAAGAGTTTACCAACAGAGAATAAACTAGCATAACTAGTTCAACTCAGTACACAAACTCTTTTAGTTTTATACTAACCTGACAAAGTCTCCCAGTCCAATTCTCCCGACATCGGCAACTGACTTTGCTGCCCTCTTGTAAGCATGCTCCACCATTAAGACATGGATTAGGAACGCAAGATTCGGAAAGTTCAAAATAATTGTCACAGAAAGTTCCAGAGTAGCCAGTTGGACAGATGCATAATCCATTCCATCCACAGGTTCCATTGTTCTGACATCTATGGGTGAAACAGTCCACCTGTCGACTGCTCGACCTACACCTGCCATCAGATGACAACTGATCACATCGCTGACACGACCAAGTTCCCCGCTTATCAACACACGTTTCATCCACTCGACATTTGTGAACAGACGGATACAGACATTCATTAACATCTGAAACATAACACAAATAAATGACAAACTGGTAGATCATATGACAAAGACAATTCCAAAAGACAAGGAAATTTAAAATCCAAGGCATTTCTAAACAACCATTTTTATGTGTTTTTTGCAAAAAATTCTGACATGTTTATATGCAAGCACATAAATTCACAGTACACAGCAACATAAAAGCATATATTCAATCATATTTCAAATTACAGCTAGCACTGTTAGAGGTCACCATCACTGTACAAACATAGTAACTGAAAGTAACATTAACAAGCTATGCCACTTTTTCAAAACCTTCAAATTAGTTTTATCAACACTTTAACAACGAGCTGCAGCATTTTCCCAATCACTTTTAGTACAGGCTCGTCGTTAAAGTGTTAACAAGGACAAAAGTGTACCTTAGAAGCAGTTCTACTGATGTTACATGAATTGTACACTGTGCAGTCTAAAAAAAGTGTCTTCCTAAAGCAATACTTTACAATTATTAATTATCTTCCACCTGCATTTAGCTTGTTACGCATTATTATTATCAATATTATTACTTCGATGTTTTACAATTATCATTGCATAACTGTTGTCCCATTGTGTGTTTGCAAATGGCGTAATAAAGACCATACTTACTTACTTACTTACTATAAGAAGTAGTGAACAAAGCCTTTACTGGGCATCTCACCTAAGCACCAAGTGCCATGTCTAAGAATCATGGAAACTGAGTTGTTAGGCACATGATGCAGAACATCTGTCCATTGAAGAACATTTCCTCTCAGACTGCGGCACTGCCCCACAAAATGACTCTCTGCAGCATCTGCCCAGTGACCTTTGGGCACCAGATGATCGTAGAAGGCAAACTGACTCAGTTCCCCATCAAATGCTTCAGCTGCAAAGCAACAAATTTCAATTGCCGATAAATTAAAGAAAAGATCATGTTGAAGTTCAGGGTTAAATAACAGTAATGCCAGACATTTCTGGACTTGAATTCTCCAAAGACAAACAACTTAACTGTAGCTGTACTGCATTCCACAAAATGTATTCTACAGTTATCAAATTTGGCCTAATGGTAGATTCATGCTATTCAAGGAATACATAAGCTAGGTTTCCCTAATGTTAAAATTTGTTTGATGTATTATGAAACTTAATATTAAGTTGAACCTGATGATAGACAATATCTAACACATCATCTAAACTACGGTATGTCAAACCCTATGTTTGTGTTTCCACATGTGAAAGTCAACCTACGTTAAGTTGACAGATAAGTACAGGTTTTGACGGCCAATGCCCAAATACAATATAATTATGTAATACTTTTAAAACTATTCCATTTGATCTTGGGTGTTTTCCATAAAGTACAGAGTGTTTCTCATAGGTTTCTGTTGAAGTGTTGCTATATATATGCGCCTTTAAAATTATAATCAAGCACAGAAAGTCTCTTAATAGGTAAAGTAAGGAAAGGTAATCAACAAATTGTCCTCACAAACATGGTCCATGTAATAAAGATATCTTGGAAGAAGTACAAGACAGAAGTAATCCAGACAAGCTACGATTATAAGTTACATGGCTAGATGATTTTATGTGCACCGGAATCTGAGCCTGGACAGAGGTGAATGGCAAACACTTCGCAGTGTTTCCCTCAGCATCCCAACCTAATGATATGTTTTTCTGCTTAACGTTATGCAATAGCAAAAGCTAAGTTTTGCCTAATGTCATGCATACCTAATGTTAAGATTGATCCGGCTGTGACAAATTCACTTGAGGATGGAACATGGACTTCATCCACATAGGATCCATTAACATAAACTCTCCAGAATCCAGTCAACGCTGTCCAATCAATGACGATCTGATGCCAGGAATCTCTGGGAAGCGATATCAGAACAGACGTCTTTGATCCAGTCTCATCCAGCTGCACCTGAAAAACAATTCATGACAATATGCAGAGCTACAAGCTATGGGAACCAAATTCAGTGTCCGATGTAGGCCTATTATAGGCTAAGTATTAAATCAGTGGTTCCCAAACCGTGGCCCGCGGGCCAAAAGTGGCCTGCCAATCCTTTGAATGTGGCCCGCGACAGTCACTCACAAATTTTGAAAAAATTAAATTACCTTGTTTTCTTGATTTAGGCTTCTTACAATTTTTTGTTAAAGAAATAGTGAAAAAAGTAAAAAAGTAACTAGTAAACATGAGTTTTGCATGGGGCGCGGGAGAGGGGGCGCAAAATGAGGCTTCTGACGAATTTGTTCACGAAAAAGACGGAAAAGCAAAAAAAAAAGTCATCAGAAATTTTGGTGGAAGTAAGAACAGGAATTAAAGGAAATCTGGGGCGCGAGAACCTCTAGTTACGCCACTGCTTTGAGGACGGCTCCTCAGATCTCTGTAGCCCGCCATGATATTTTAAAAGTAAGACTTTGCCCTCCATCAAAAGAGCTTGGGAACCACTGTATTAAATGATTAAACAATCCATCGCAGGATGAAAGTGGTTCCAGCATCTGATGTAGGCCTATTATAAGTATTAAATACTTACACAATCCATCACAGGTCAAATGCCAACGTTCACAGAGAAGAATTTAAACGACAGTTAATGTTCGGGCATGATTCATGTTTGCAGCTGATGATCATAGAATATTGCAACCCCATTACCATTGCAACCATAATGGCAACTGCACAATAATTAACACTACACACGTGTTTCCAACCTGATAACACAAAACCACATAAAGGCTTTTGCTGAGAGTAGCACTTTGTAAATGGCCAAATACAATACAATATATACAGAATGGTTTTCTGACAAAATAAACGCAAATAAAAAGCCAAAGTCAAATAAGGTTAGGCGACCACTTGACGACCAAATAACCAAATATTCGGATGGCCTCCATAAGATATCTACAAAGACTTGCTCTCTTAAAATGCCTTAACAAGAAACTGTGCTTCAGTGACTGTAATCGCCAATGTATGTATAATGCAATCATGCACTGAAACGTATAGTGTCATTAAGTTAAATGAGTTGCACAGTTTTAAACTGCCCATCCATGCTGGTGTTCCTCAGTTTAACCACTCCATTTGTTCATTCCACCAAATCCACTTACATCAACTGCTGTATCTGAATACTGACCTTGGCACCAGAGGTTATTCCGTAGTTAAGATCGACTGCCATAACCATGCCATTAGTTGTTTGGAATGAGAGGATGGTTGACCTAGTGGATTTGGATGAGCTGCTGCTGCTGCGTAACCACATTGCCGCTGTCAGGCTCCTTAGCGACGATTCAAGACTCCAGCGAATATGATGCTCACTTGGACTCGTCAAAGTGCTGAAGATGATGTCAAAATCTGGACTATCAGCTAAAAAATAAATTAAACCAATCGATACTACTATAGTTAATTGAAGCTTCTGGCAGACAAGCTAATTGATTCATGAGAGTTTAGGCTGACAGCCTGGTTGGAACCTACTGGCTGATTTCAGAAGGTATATTGTTTTAAAAAAGTACTTGTTCTTGTACGAGTTGTTTGTAATCAAGTGTGGGCATATGTCCTGCACTAATAAAGACTTCTTAATTGCTTACTTCATGTGTTTATTAACCACAGCAGATAAACTGACTAGTAACAAATGCCAGTTTCTATGACCATTACTAGTAGTAACCCTGATCATTAGAAAAGACATTATCGATATCAGACAATATTATCATGCTTTCTACTATCCTTTGTTTACGATCAAGTACAACTAACAAAAACACTAAATTCAACGACACAAGCATTCTTGGATACAAATGTTCATTAGTGAACCTAATTAAGAGTGTTCTTAATTAGCAGCTATTAAGTTATAGTGTTACAGCTGTTTCCAGAAGACAACTGCTAAGGATATTGATACAGGTACATATATGAATAGTAACCTTCAATGGCTAATTGAAAAACAATTGCATTAATGACAACAATAACCTCATAACTGGATAAAAAAGAAATGCAGGTAAAGTGACCTGTTCTTTTGTGAATGCAGTTCCCATTACTGTCAACTGCCTTGCAATAGGAACCAATTCCTGTCTGATCTGCTTTTGGGACTGTAGACTCACAGCGGTCTCCACTGAACTCTGATGGACATAGGCAGAGAAAGTCGGAGCCACGGTCCAGGCACGAACCGCCATTCAGGCATGGTGAGGACTCACAGATACCCAGTCTCACTTCACATAATTCACCTGAAACATGCAGATTTTCAAACAGCATATTACATTGGAGTCAACTTATTACTGGAAAGGAGGCAGTGCAGTGGAATAGGTTATTTGAATTAGCACCAAACAAGGCAACCCGAGGGCATAGGCATAAATTATTTATGAATCCGAAAGGCACAGTAGGGCATAAATTCTTCAGTGCAAGCGTTGTGGAATGGTTTGGATGATAGTACTGTGTCAAAGGACATTATCACAGCTTTCAAGAGGAATCTAGGAGAGATAGGCAATTAAGCATTACAGGTTAACTTGCAGTGGTTCTAACACAGATTACACATCTTCTAAACCACTTAAAACCCTTGTCATGTTATGTTATGTAAATACCAGGTACCTAACATTGCTGTGGGCAGATTGTTTGATTATAAAAAGAATGCTGTAATTATGTTGTTAGTAGATAAACTTTGAGTTTCAAGATGCACAAATTGGTAGTGATGCAAATAAACACGTCAGATATGAAAACAATGCGCAGTATGATGCGCAAAATCAATCTATGGAAAACTTTTCAAACTAGACTCACAACTATCATGCCGTAATTCAGATGTTAACAGTGTACATGGTATGCCATTTGGGCCATCCTCACTAGTTTGTTCTACATAAACTCATCATCATGAGCACATCTCTTGGTAGAACTTCACCCACTCATAATTCAGTCTCATATAAAATAAAGACTAATACATAACAACTTTCGGCAACCTGGTCACTTGCACAAAACAGACAGCATAAGCATAGCTACACTTTGTATGTATTGGTTCTTTTAAAACATTTACCTGTGAACCTTGAAGGACACTGGCAGCCGAAGTGATTGTCTCCCAAATTTGTGTAGCTTCCGTTATTCAGGCATGGAGCAAAGTTCGAAAAGCCAGCTGGATTTTGACAGCTTCTCATTTCAACTGGGCAGAAACACTGCACCTCCTCATGTCCATCCTTCTTATAACAGATGCCATCTTTACATCTCAAGTTCTGACTCTGGCAGTCTACCAGCTCTAAACATCGAAAATTGATTAAAAAATGTCTATTAAACCACATATTCTACAATGATTAATTTCAATACTGTTATTTGGTGTCGTTTAGCATTAAATCGCAATACTGAATCAGTGCCTCTTGAACAGGTATATAAATTCTGAATAAATTTGATATTAAGTAACTCAAAACTGTTGTTGGATTGCAGCTTTCACATATGTGTTCTATCTAAAGAAAATTTAACCCTTTGCATATCAGATGTTTTGTTTGTGCCTGGGTCAGTATTTTTTGGTTGTAGGTCCATTTCACCCTTAAGGAAAAACATTATCTCTCATCAACCACTGAAGATAGAGTTAAATTATAAACATGAAACCTGTTTGTACATGCTACTATAGTTCAGATAATGACATGCAAAATGTGATGCTGTGGCATATTTATTTCATCACATTATCACATTGTCTTTCAGCCGATAATGGGCCGTTATATTTAAATAATTATGTGTTACATGGACCAATTTATGTTACTAATAAAGTATTGCCTCAGATATTATTGTGTCACATTTAAAACTAACGAGTCAGCAGACCGACTCTGTGAATGCTGGTTTGCGATGCAAACCATCATTTTTGAATGAACCAATGCTTCTTTCAATATATTAACTTCACTCTCTGGGTGGTATGCAAATCTCAAATGATGAATGATTAGGCATACCGGTAACTTGAACATGGTTATGTCTGAGATGGGCAGAGGGAAAAGAAGTGGCATTGCCATTTTGGTGAAAGGACTTGAAAGTTATCTCGAACATTTTGTGTGGGACAATAGCTCACAAGCCAGGCATCACCAGCATTGTCACATTGCTGAAGTTACATTGTCCAGTAACTACTGCAGCGACATTTTTACAATTCCCAAGAGCAATAAAAAATTCATAAATTCCACGTGAAGCTGCTCTGTTTACACCTGAGCAGTGAGCATTGCTAGCTCAGTGCTTCAAACGCAACTTGCTATCTCACGACCGTGTTCAGCAATGATCTGAGCCAACTATTCTTGCGTAAAAACTACATAATTATATCAGACACTGACGAATCTATCATACCTGCAAGTGGGCCTGCCTTGTTAGGAAAATTTTTTGACCAGCTTTATCGGTAATTGCAGAGGTGAAAACCTGGTCTTTTTGATGCAATGTCATACGAAATTGCTATTGGGACTGCCTTCATTATCGCTTGAAAACCTCTACAAATCGTTATTATAAATGCTACTTACAGTACTGTAGGTCCTGCTACCCATAAATACATTAAATCAAAATTAACTCTGCACCCAACTCAGAATTACCGAAAACTACCCACTAAATTTGTTTTCATTTGCCATTGCAGTCCTAGAACATAATCATCAAAGGTAATATATTGCCAACTTTCGTGTTTAACATCTCTGCAACTATTCCACATGGTTATAAATAATGAATGTGAAAATTCTAGTTTATTTATCGCTCTAATTAATGGTTAGCATATTCACATAGGACAAAATCTGGTTCCATAACTTAAAACTGGTTTAGCAAATGCACTGAAATGTCACAATTTTCACCTGTGGCACATAAAGAGTTAACCTCTGGACCACTACTGAGAGGCACGCAACAAAAACTGATTACCTTACTTTATTTAGCTACTGATAAGCAATCAAATGCATGAATCTTTTGTAGCAAGGGCAAAAGTGCATGAATTGGCTCACCTACACAATCTTCTTCATTTGTAGAACCAACGGATAACGTCTGTCGACCTTTTGGACATTTTTTGCAGAACTTTGCACCATTAGAATCCTGAAAAGAGTCTTTAGTACATGGCTCACATTTCTCCAGTCCACTTTCAGAGAAATGTCCTGGTTGACAAGGCTCTGCAAATAAAAAAATGAACCAGCGTCAGAGTAATCGGGAGTTATGCTTTTAAGCCGACTGGTTCTACCACAGCCACCCTCATATCCATAACACATCAACTCTCTTAAATGCTACCTAGACTTCTCAAAGGCATTTGATGCGGTTAGCAATTGGTTCAATAAAGGATATACTTACTTACTTACTTAAAATCAATCTCAATTTCAAGATGTTTTGACAGAAAAGCCAAGCTATCCCTTTTATTGGAGATTATGTAAGAACGAAAAATCATCGTGCAGCATAAATTATGTGATGCATTGTTTTGTGTATCAGTTGATAGCATCACAGAAATTCTTGATTTACATTGTACTTGAATAAATTTGGTTTGATTGGATGTGACTCAGCAGACTCGATTAGACTAAGTCAAGTTTAGGCTGCACAGCAGAATAGAGAGGCTTAGATTAGGCCTACTTCAAAAGAATGCTCATCCTTTTAGGACACCACAGAACAAGCAAGAAGAGGAAGAGAACAAAAGAGGATGAAGGTGTAAAATAAAGTAACTGTCTACAAGTAATAGGCATCATCAACGGTTATACCAAATTAGTTTTGGGATAATAACATGTTCTAGCTAAAAGCAACATCAAAAAAATGTCGGGTTGACAACCTCTTCCAGGTAGGCTCGTCTGTCAAATTCACAATACAATTGCCAGGCATAAAAGGAAAAAGAAAATTCATCACCAGCAGAAGACTGACAAGAATTGATAAATACAGCAAAATATAGCAAACTAAATAAATATATAGCAAAGAAAGAAATATAGCAAAGAAAGAGATACAGCAAAGGAAGAAATACAGCAAAGAAACAAATATAGCAAAGAAACAAACTTACTTGTACAGTCTCCAAGAACCCTGGCACCAATAGATTTAGTGGTAGTGCCAGCTGGACATCGTAGACAGCGACTGCCAGCATCATCTGGTTGGTATGTGCCAAGAGGACAGAGCTGGCAATTGCCGCTGACAAGGCGTGAACCAGGTGGACAGATGTCTACAGATCATCACCACAGAACAGATCATCTTTACACACATGTCTAAGTGTAGACAAAAGCATCAGAATGCAGAATTCTACACATGTAGAATACATCAACTATAAACATATTACTATTCAGATTTAGTAATATTCGCATTCTTACCTAATGAAAATGTGTTTCTCAGAATCAAATGGACAATAACTATCTATAGTTTATTACGGTAACTCAGTTACCAGTATTCCAAAAACAGCTAGTTTCTTCACACTTCAATATTTGGTTTGTGGTGGGCATCATGGTTTGGGCTAAATTTATGGTTGTAAAAGAAATCACATTACAGAAAAGTGCAAAATCAGTTCATCAATATCTGTAATTTGAAAATGTAATTTAAGATCATATGTGCTTTGTATCATTTCATGTTATGAAAGACTCATGCCACCTTGATATACTTATCAAATAATCTATAATTTACCAGTAATAAGTACTGCTATGTATGTAAAACTTGAAGCTGCTGTATTAGAGCAAGGCCTGAATTTAAGAATGGCAAGAGGAACCACAATGTCTTCATTGGCTAAATAAAGCATTATCCAACAGTTCAACAATCAATGCCTGAAGAGTTCCTTAACTATATGGACCACACAAGCAAAGGTCTCCCAAGAAAGAAGGCACTGAATCTTACCAGTAGGAGTCCTAGCATTTACAATATACCAAAATAATGACATTACGGGAGAATGCTTGCAAATAAACACTTACAACAGATGGTTGAAAGGTCATCCTTGGCTTCAATTTCCGTCTTCGAACAGCGTATTGATTTGAAGTGTCGCCTGATTTCACGCAGCGATGACACGTCAACTACTGAAACTCCCAGCTTTAACTTCAGCTGACCATCAGCAATTGAGTCAGAGATGTTATAAAAGATATCGTCCAGTGTGTCAAGCAGACGCTTTTGTTCTGCCCGTGTGACCAAAACCTCATCGCTCTCAACAACCTGTACACTTAGTTGAAACCTGATTGTTGCACTGGACATGTTTTCTGCCTGGATGATAGTGCGACGCCTGGAGGTGGCTCGTCGACGTCTTTCTCTCGCGTGCAACCCAAACTCGTGCTCCAGATCACCTTCGTCAAGCAGACGAGTGTCTCTCTTGGCCATGGTGCCACAGCGTATTTGAATATCTTCAACCTTGCAGGTTTGGTGTGGTTGACATGCACCATGCTCATTTTCAAGGACCTTTGTGATTGTTTGATGGAATTCATCAGAGATCTTTGACTGGCCTTCGTGACATGCACCCGAGAAGCGTATATAAAGCTCGTTGTCCGTTAAGAGCTTGGTTGGTCTACGAGTTCCTATACAGCAAATATATTATATACATTTTTCAGAATATTTGGACGATATACAGGGTCCATGCAGCTGTAAGTCATCTTGTCAATAAATGGTTATGATGGTAAATACATAAACCTTTCAATAAAAGCAGTCAGTAATCAACACACACAATCAAAAACAAAATGAATAAATTAATATTTCTAATGATATTCAAATTCCCAATCTTAAAAATTCAACTAACAAAATCTTGTCTACCTCACTGAGAAAATACGTAGTTATTTCACCCATGGTAGTCAATGTTAGCAATGTCAAGAAACTTTAGTAACACAGATAGAGTCGAAGTCAAATGATTTCATGACTTCAAATAATGCTGCTAGTGATCAGGATTTGCAATCACATTAATAATTCTGAAAATCACAAATGGATTGATGACTTTGGTATTGAATGTAAATAAATATTTATAAAGAATTTACCTATCACTAGATAAAGCCCATAAACCTAGGTAATCATGCAAATAATAATAATAATGAGAATTTATATGGCACCGTAACACGGCCATACCGCTACAAACAACTACCAAGCGGGATAAGCCTTAGCAAAGGCCCAGAAATTGAAGTTCTGTCACAGTTTCTGACTTGCTCTCTAAAGTCAAAGTCATGTTGTACACCTCATCTGTAAAATGTCCTTCCATTCTGCTTCTAGATCAAATCACCTCCTGTACCTACATTTTCATCTACAAAAACAAACAAGCCAAAATTCACAACTTTTTTATTGTGTTTTGAGTGAAAAATGAGGCTCATGCTTACTCATACAATCAGGCCATCTGTCGCCTTCAAGATCCCAAGTTCCATCCCATCTGCAGGCAAACTTATGCCGTGATTCATGGTTCCGCAGTTCGTAATTTTCGCGACAGTGTATGCGGCAGACTTTTTGATAATGGTGTGAACTGGATCCACAGATGAGTGCACCATTCGCAGGAGCACGGTCCTCGAAAGGTATGGTACAATCCGCATCTAAAAAAGAAACTCGGTTATCGTACCAGTCATGCAATAGTATAACTGTTCCTACTGTATAGAGGCAACTGTACATTCACCAAGTGCAGTGCACCTATAAACTGAAAGAGGCCAGAGTAATACATCAGATAGATATTTAAAGGGGTCTTGTCCCCAAATATCCGGCCTCTTTCAGCCTCCTTGCATCTGCAAACAGATTTGATCTTCTAGTTCTTCATACTAGAACAGCTATGGCTCAGTCCCGGTCCTTTACCTCAATTGGTCCCACTCTTTGGAATGCGCTGTCTCCATCTACTCGCTCTCAAATTCTATCTGGTAACACCTCTTCCTCATTTGCTTTTCTCAAAACCTATTTCTTCTCTCATGGCCTTGCACACTGGGAGCTCCTCTGAACGGTTCACCCTACTAGAGGCGCTTTATAAATGTTTGAATACAACACAATAAAGAAATATTTAGAAATGCCTTAATGTTGATATAGTTGCTGTTAAAATACTGTGGGATTTCATGTCCCACTAATTACATCACCTGTAAGCCAAAAGATAATTAACTGTAATGAAACACTGTATCTATATGCTCATTGGATCTTTAATAATTAAATGAATCAAATACAACAACTGTTCCAAAATGCTCAAAAAAGACTGCTGTAAGTCTGCTAATAAGTATATAAATTTGTGCATTAATGTATCTTACCTTAACAAATTACTTCTTACTAACCTCCCAAAGAGGCCATTCTAACTGGGTGAAACTAGTCAATCATGCTGCATTTACCTGACAAGCCACTCAAAATAAATAAATCCTTAAATCAAGTTGACTGTATAGCATATATTAATATGATTCAGGATGTTACATGAACTTAGAATGAACTTAATTCTGTAGAAAAGCGACTGTGTGTAACCTGTCACGTTGATGACGAATTTACATTCGGGTCTCGACATACCCTCCGGAAAGCAAATTACCCAGTGAACACCAAAATAAAACTCTCGATGGTTTTCTGTGGTGCACGTGGATGCCATCATTTTGTCATTCGGACCAAGAAACTCAGGATCTGTCCAAGATATTTGCGCTGTCCTTTGAAGGGTTGATACTGTTGCTGTGATGTTCGAGGGACAGCTCTGGACGCTGACTGATCGCTCTGAGAGAAAATTTTAATGACATTTAATGTACACTGCGTGCAACTCAAATACAGAGCAACAAGACAAGTGGGCCTTTCACACAGAAAATCAGATCATTATATTTAATCTTGAAGGCTACAGATTAAAATCGAGAACATGCAAGAAAGAAATATATGCACTGATGTGTGAGAAATGACAGCTTGAATGAAATTTCCAGTGTCAATGCCAAGATGATGTAGGCCTACTGTCTGAATTCAACAATGGAACCACAACTGCAACAACAAACGACTTCGAAGAAGAAATTTAAAACATAACAAAGAAGCCACAATGGTTAACATGGAATTACAATCATACTTCTCTATATTTTCCTGTAAGATATGCTACAAAACTCTGTACAGAGGTCGTCCATTAATTATGTCAACAAATTTTAGGCAGTTTTTGACCCCTCCCCCACCCCTTTGTCAAAAACTGTCAAACATTGACGGACCCCCTACAAAATTATGTCAATAATCCCATAACCCCCTCCCCTACAAGAAAGAAACACAATGGCTCAATACATGTAGAATCATTTTTTTAAAATTTTACACTAAAAAATGCAATCTCGAATTTCAAAATATATGAGTTTAGTTTATTACCAGCTTTTTAGTAGTATTAAACATTAAGCACTTTATGCATTTTTCGCATTACTTAATGTTTTCGCTACCATTTTGAAGGGTCTGTGTTGATTCATTGGAAAAAAATTTGTTGACTTCAAATTGTACCGAACCCCCTCCCCTTGTCAACAACTGTCAAACTTTTCCAAACCCCTCCCCTATTTTGTTGACATAATTAATGGACGACCCCACAGCATAACACACTCTGACTCATCGGATTCTGACCTGGCTTCGGTAACCGGTTATGATTTTGAGAGCAAGTTCCCTTAAGTGACCGCCAATCAATGCTTTAAGCATTATAATACAACAGGCACAACAGAACTCACTTGATTTTATCTGATTTAGAACGTCATCCTTATACAGTAGCACACAACCACAGAACAGACTAAATTGTTTGACACAATGACGACTAGTGCAGTGAATGCAACACAGGCCACTGTGTTGCATTCACTAAAAGGCATTAAAAGCAATAATCAGATAACATCATTCATTCAAACCTTTAATATAGATGTATCGGACGCATGATGCTTTATTTCCAGCTGCATCCACTGCTTCATATATGAGCTCTGTGTATCCAATGGGAAAGTTCTTGCCTTCTGGAACCCCTCTGACCACATACGATACGGATCCAGAATTATCGGCTACATACGGATCATGTGTGTCAAAGTGAAAGATAGTACTTCTCGCACCATAGTCAGCCACCATCAGAGATACATTGTTTGGACATGAAATCGTTGGTGAATGAACGTCTGAAGACAGCCAAAGACAGTAAATGAACAATTAATCCCATACATTACAAACAAAACTGTATCTGATTGTTATCAAAACAAAGCAGCCATTTCACACTCGAATTTTATTGTTGTGTTCCGTGTGTGATCTCCAGCATGTCACGCGATATTAGAATTCACAAGCACACCATGCAATGAATAAGGAAAGGTTGGTTGGGCACTGCACATGTTGAAGAGCTTTCCACTTGGGTCATTTCATTATCTGAGTACTTTGCTTATTGATGAACTTCTGTTCTTAATGACATTTAACCTCTGTAAGACCAGCACAGAGAACAATACCTCTGATTAGTTTCTGTTGAAGCAGTGCTATAGAAATCTTGGTATTACAAATACGGTTAACCATTGAAGAAAGGTTGTGCTGTGGATGGTTGGCAGTTGCTGAATGTGTGCTAAAGACTCTGTAGGTCTCAAGGAGACATCCCTAAATTAACTGGTCTAAAACAAAAACTTAGTAATAAATGAATAACAACATCTTATCTCAGTTTTGTCATTCACCCAGGGGCAATGTTGATAAAACACGTAATAAATGAGTCATTACATTACTAATATTATCCTACCATACCTTACCAATTCAGTGTTACATATCATGCACTACAGCAGTCTAAATAATCTTTCAAGTCTCCAGATTAAAGGTTCAAGGAGCCACCTCTACGCTACACCTTTATTCAAAAGGTATCTAAACCAGCAGCCAATGTTACTGCATAAACATCTCATCAATGCAGCAAGAAGCTGCTATGATCACATATTGCAATCTAAAAACCTAATGAAGTTAGGTTCTTTAGAGCCTTAAGAGGTTCTGTTTCTGTATGCACTCTACATGTAGCCATCCACACATATACAATTTCATGTAGAGTATCTGAGATAATTAGCACTGCAAAGAACTGTGCCAAGAAATTAATTGGTTTATACGCTGGATTGAAGCTGTGAAGACACCAACAGAAACTGACCTCTGCATGCAGGAAAAGCATCTGGACTCCACAGCGGAGTGCCATTCCCACGGATGCAAAGGAAGTCCGAGGGACCCGACTGTACATAGCCATCAGCACATCGCATGTGGCAATGCGTGTCAACAGGTATTCTGGCTTTTTCACAAGCATCTGGACTTAAGATGATATGATCAGGTATGTCCAGAGGACCACAATAGATCTCTATCAGAACACAAATCATATTTTAATGAACATTTATCAGTATAAATGCATGATAAAGGAGCTTGAATATCTGGCTACATTCATTCTGCAAAGGATCATATCCAATTGCAAAGTAAAGAGCTTTTACAAACAGCATCTTTACACTTTTCAACTGCTGACTACAATGCCTTACATACTTTCAAAAAGATTTTACACCAGGATGACCTCTAAGAGTCTAAGTTGTCTTGCTGTAAAGGGCAATATATTGATGTCTCCTTTAAATAACGTTACAATTCAACACGTCTACAGACAGCAATGCATTATACAACAAAATAAAGCCTCGTATTTTAGCATAGTGGTAAACAGACTGATTGATAGACAGTTCCAATACAAAATTTTCAATAAATCGGCTAGTCGATAACTTTGAAGATGTAAGTTAGTCAAAAACAGAAATTTTGCAATTAAGTGAGAACCTTGACCATTTCTAAAACTGCACATAAACATTAGGGGAAACAGGTACAAGAACATACCACGACAATGAAAGTTCCATGACAATGACCACTGGCCCTGTGAGTCACAAGTCCAAGTCGTCTCCTGGCTGCTAGGAACGGTTCCTGCCCGACAGTTGACCTCGACCATTGAGTTGTAGGTTGTTGTGTAGTTCATGTAGTTCACTGTCATTCCAGCCCACTGCTCATAGAAGTGCTCAATCCGGTGACAATCAATAACTAACAGTCACATCACATAAACAAGACAACAAAGTAAACAAACAAATACATAAACAATAACCAAGTACGTCATTAAATAAATCAATCAATGTGCAATAAAGAAATGAAGAAAGGAGCAAACAAGCAACAGAACTAATGACTCATCGTAAGAGCAAACAAAGAAAGCGCCCACAAAAGAATCGCGGGAACCAATTGACATAATAAAACAAAATCGATATCAAAATCCAGAGAGTCAGGCAGGCAGACAGGCAGAAAATGGTGTTTGGTGTTCAAAGGTAGGCAGGGAGAAGTGTTGCATTCAGAAAGGATTTGAAAAAGCAGTGTTTTCAGTTTCGAGTGAAAGACCTGTGGAGCAAACAAACAAAGGAGAAGAAAATATAAAACAAAGCAACATTACAAAGAAAGAAAAGAAATAGGGATAAAATGGAACCTTTGTAGTGCTTCTGAGAGTAATCTAATTCTGTCAAGCTTAAACAAGGCACAACATAGTCAATACATGACCAGACAAAACAATGACTCAGACTACAATAGAAAGCATAAGTGAAAGACATTAAAATACAAGCAAATATGAAACCGAAAGTCATTTAAGGTGAAGATCTAAAGTCACAGAAAACTGTAGTGTCTGCCAGGTTACACAATAAGCCAGATATTGTTGATCAGGAACATTTTCCAATGCCCTACCAAGGTGAACTTTTAGCGCTCAGTCAACTTCATCAACAGATCTGTTGGTAACACACATATATTTATGCACATCTGGTAACACATGTTTTCCTCTAGCAACATCACAGCCTCAAACCTACTCATTGTCCAATGAATTTATCATGCGAGATCCTTCACCACTGTTTTAACGCTCTATGTTCAAAAATTTAGCACCCCCATATTTTTAACAACTTAAAAACCATTTTTATGACTCTTGAAACTGGCTGCAACTACTAAACACTAGAACATGAATTTAGGTTGAAGCAGTGAAAGTTCTGAGTAGTGCCACTGTCTAATCGTATCATGTGCCAAACCAAAACAAACTGATCTGCACGAGAAGCTACTTGTGTAGTAATCCTACTTTTGCAAGAAGGAATCGTGCCATCCCAGCTGCCTGAGTAGTTGCAGATCATAACTGGAGAACCCGTCAGACGATATCCCTCATCACATTCATAGTGACATGAATTGCCATCAGTTATGTGATTGCACGGAATGCCTTTGTTGGCAACTTCATCCGTTACCGTGCCATAAACAAAGAACTTGGATGCATGTTCGACATCCGGCAAAGGAGGGCAGACCACATATCCTGTACATAAGGCAATAATACAACACTATCAGTTCCAAAGAAACATTGCCAGAAAAAATTAATACCCCAAAAGAACTGCATTGCGATGAACTGCACCTTAAAATGCTGAGTTAGCAAACTGCAAGCTGCAGCTCTGTAAACTGTACAAGTTGTCTGTATTATTCTATAAGTGCCGGATTTGGTTGACCACAAAAGCCCTAAATCAGAAGCTCAACACCTTCGACATGTGAAATCTCAGGAGGATCCGGCAGATTCCCTACCTCAACCATGTCATCACTTATTAATCAGAAGGAGAACAGCAACAATGCCAGTCTCTGCCATAGTCGAAAAATGCAGACTGAGCTCTTCAGGAATATTACATAACCTTGCAGAATGCGATGAAAAACACACAAAGATTGGAAAAGACCATGAGGCCAATCTAGAACTGCATTTAAATGTACATGTTTTTCTATTGCGGACATATATGGCCTCATCCCTGTTCATTTTTCAATGAATTGATCGAATGTGAGATCCTTCACCACCGCTTGCCCTTTTGAATAGCCGCCATGCAATTTAAGGTCCCCCGTGCATGGACCATGCTAGCCTGAAACTGAAATCTCTTAAATAAGCCAGCATCAGGAAGTGGACTGCAATCCACATGCTCTCTAACACAGAGGCACAAGAAACACAGCCTACGCTCTAGCCAATGAAGCCAACTGGGCCAATACTATACTCATGGAGAAGTTAATTCCAAGTGTGCCTGCAGCTACAATGTGGTGTTTTTCATTCAAAAACTTGATCAGTCAACCTCTAACAAACGTGCTTTGGTAACAGAACATTTGTTAAAGTCTGTGTCAGTCATATTAATGACTCGTATCAGCAAATACAAGTTTCAAGAGTTCAGATATATCTAAGCACCTATATAATTTAATGCATCACATCAAACACCACACTTCTAGCATCAAGGATTAAGATAACTAATAAGACCCTCGAGTTTAATTCCATGGCCAAATATAGGTCAACAATCTGAAATACCATGCCTTCAGGGACTCCAGGAACTGTAGCTGACTGGTTGAAGCACACGTCATATAACATGGAGAGTATAGTGGGGAGTTCGTAGAGGCGGCTACATGTGTATGGACCTTGAGCAAACCCTTCACTCACAGTTGCTCAGAACCAGCAATGCTATGTATAATGGTCAGGTGTGCACTTCTTTACTTTGGAATGAGGGCATTAGTAAGTTGGAATGTATTGTATAATCCATGGAATGAATTTAATGTGGAAGTTTTTTTCTAAGAAACGGCCCATCACCTGGCTTCAGTACACAATCAGAAAATGATGTTGCTCCTTCTCTTAGGGTTGTCATGTTCTCAGGACATTTCTTGCACCTCTCTAGGCTTCGAATGTCTTTGTATTCACCTTCTTTGCAAGCTGCAGACAAAGCAGGAGTTTGTTACCAATTAATTGATACTAAAGCAATAAAGACAACTTGGATAAACAACAAATTTCAGCTATTCAACAATATTGATGTTATAATGGCCTAGTAAGTGGCACTGTGGTCTGTCTGGTAGTGATGTGAGGCGGAAAAATTGTCCGGAAAATTTAATATTTTTCCGGAAAATTTCGGAAAATTTCCAGTGTTTTTTTCCGGAAAATTTTCCGATATTTTTTTCCATCAATATAATATTACTAAATAACAATTTAAATTTTAAATGCATAATAATGTTTAAACATCACTCACTCTAAACTGTCTTATGTAGTTATAACTGATAATGTTTATACAATACATGGCACTGTTAGAGCTTACTGTTCAGTGTGTTCACAAGGCTCAACAACGACAATACATTTAGGAATTAATTGGAATTAAACTTCACTGTTAATTTAAAAAAAATATTTTTTACTTTTAATCTATTTTAGTTATGAAAATATTCGACAAAAACAGCCATTGATTCAGTAGTATTACAGACACCATTTTAATACTGCAACAGATTAATTCTTATGATTAATTCTTATGAGGCCTATGATACTATTATTTTGTCTGAAAATATAATGTTATTGCTTGCGGTCTACAGACCGCGAATCTATTTTCAAATCTGCTTTTCTTGGTAAGTAGCAAAAGAAGGTGTGTTTTAGTTTAATTGTTTGTCTATGAGCTGTTGCCTTCTGTGACAGAATGGTATGGACTAATAGTATGGACTAAGGCAAAGCTGACTAATAGCTGAGCAGCTGACATAATGTCAAATTGCCAGACAGTATATACTGATAGTTTATAACACTAACAACTTATCAAACTAGGCTACTCTAGCCTGAACCATAATGAACAGTCTTTAATGTTTATTTTAATTCTTTTAAGGTGAACGTTGCCTGCATTGACAGAAATACTGTAAATAAAAGGAACTTAAAAAGCATAAATTTTCTAGTGTCGTCTCATACTGAAAATGTGAGTTAAATGTATTTTTCCGGTTCTGCGGAAAATTTCAAAATTTCTGAAGTTTTCAAAATAATTTTCCGGAAAAGCTACATCACTACTGTCTGGTAGCACACTGCGTCTGAAACCCAACATTATGGGTTCAAAACTGAGCAAACTGAGCAAGTCCGCTGAGCGAACTGAGCGAGCCCGCTGAGCAACTGAGTGAGCCCGCTAGCAAACTGAGCCCTGTTGAGTGAACTGAGCGAGCCTGTGAGCAACTGGTGAAAACTGAGTGAGCCCGCTTGAGCGAGCCTGTTGAGTGAACTGAGCGAGCCCGCTGAGCAAACTGAGTGATGAGCAAACTGAGTGAGCCCGCTAAGCCAACTGAGCGAGCCTGTTGAGTGAACTGAGCGAGCCCGCTGAGAAAACTGAGCAAGCCTGCTGAGTGAACTGAGCGAGCCCGCTGAGCAAACTGAGTGATCCCACTGAGCAAACTGAGTGAGCCTGCTGAGCAAACTGAGCGAGCTTGTTGAGCGAACAACTCTCACAAGTTGTTTGCGTACATTTTTCTCAAAAGTCAGATTCAGATTTGCTTAACTTTAGCACATAATAAATAAAGAAATAGACAAATAATTAATAAGTTCAATTAGTCTTCAAATAAGGTTCAACAAGTTCAACAATTTCAATAAGAGAAAAAAGAACTATAAATAAACCAAACTGTGAAGCCACATGACATGGACATAGTTAGCACCCAGTGAATATGTCAGGTAAGGTTTACAGGTAATTACTCAAATATTACACACTGTATGCAAAAATAAATTGTACCCAGAGGTAGTACAGTCCTGAAGGGCACGACTGTCGAAGCACCATCATGATATTAGCAATTTAACAACTGGACAACATTTTCCTTATGGGTTACATGACTTTCAACAAATTTTAATCTGACATGAAGCGCAGGGATCTGAACCTCATTCACAGTGACGACAGGCAAAGTTATTAGCATTCTGTTGCACTGCCACTCCATGTAAAAACGCAACTGAAACAAAACTGCATTTACAGCTGTTCAATAATAAAGATCAGCTGTGGATTTATTAGTATTCAGAATAAGAGATAAATGGTTTGATATTCACGTCGACAGTAGGTGTGCGCCATTTCATAGCCTTCTTCGCAGGTGCACGCATAGTGGCCAATGTGTGTTGCACAGACGCAGACCATTCGCAATCCATTGCACGTTCCACCACAGTTGGGCAGCTTCGTCATAGCCCAGCCCTCCTCCTGCTTACCTACACATGTGCATGAGATACAACACGTTTTATAACCATGACTAATTATGATGACTGGTGATGATGAGCATCTAATGTAATCTATTGTCTTCTATCGACTGATAGTTGCTTCATTATCGTGGTGTATGATATGATACAGATGGCAATGATGAAGTCGATGATGGAGACGATCTCAGACGCGAAAATTTCTATAGCATTTTTATCTTGACACACAATGTAGGTATGTTATTAGACATCCAGTGCAGGTCAGAAGGTCAATCAAAGCAGTCCTACTCATCTCATTGCTTGCACTCTGATGACTGGCTTGATATTTTTGTTCCTAGGACTAGGACTGCTCTTGCTCAACAACGGGCGTATGCTGTGGTAGGTCCCTTTACCTGGAATGACCATCCTCCCTCACTGAGGGCTAAACTGGTGTTTCCTTTTTGGTTAATCACTGGTTTTCCTCATCCATCTCTCAGTCTTTAACGGCATTTTTCCCTAGGGCTTCCGTGCTGAGAGCACCTCAGAATAGTTATTCTGCGAGAGGCACTATATAAATGTTTAGATACAATATGAAACGAGAAAATAAGAACAGCTGGAAAGGCAGTCTTTGATACACACATCGAAAAGCTGAAACAGGACAAGCTGACATATTTATTATACAGCACCTTTGAAGACCCTCTTAGTTTAACTGATTTCAAAGGGTGTGACATAAGGTGAACTGAAAATACCGGTTGAGCTAAGTCAGGGAAAACAGTAAATGCAAGCCAATATATATTAGAATATACTGTTCTGATAAATGACCTGAGGATCAAAGAATGCTTTTCTTTTCAGGTGCTGTATAATAAGTAGTCAGCTAAGTATGATGCTCAGAATATCTTTTGATGTTTGGTGCAAGAGGAACTACCTAGGACTTCCTAATGCTTCTTTTTGATGACTCACCTCCATGTAACTTTCTGCCAAACTGTGCAAAGTGTCTGAATGCAGACATCATGAAGACATGGTTCGAAAGACTTGAGGCAATTGTCTTCAGCTCAGCCATGTTGACCTCTTCAACCCCAAACACAAAAATCTCAACCTATGGACCAACGCAAACAAACGATCTCAACACAAGCTGTTACCAGTCATGTTTACGGCTAGAAAGATTCACATGCATGAGCAATGTGACATAACTGAATACATCTATTGCATCACTTCAAGCACAATTGCTAAAAACAGTTCCAGCAGCATGACAATAAGAGATGAAAGAATTATGGAGACAGACAGAGACAGACAAAAAGACAGATAAAATCAAGTCAAATTAGCATCTTTCATGTGATGATTGGTCTTGCAAGCCTGTATGAGTAGTCAGCTAAGTATGATGCTCAGGATATCAACTCTTGCATCAGCTTTGAAGTAAATGCTACCCACTGAGTTTAAAAAATTAACAAACTAAACAGCAAGTTTGCATATTTGAGAGTTATAAACGGAAGGTAAACACTTAGGATCAGTTGGCTCATCACCATTTAATAAAACTTACAATTAAAGTTCAGGTTTAATTGTCACTTTTATTCCAAACACGTTTTACCCAAGCCACTCAAAGAAAATTCTTGCTTTTATGCAACTCAAGCAGCAAGTCTTCATGGTACTTAAGTTGGAAAAGAAAGACAAACTGACAATAAAAGTTCAGGTTTAATTGTTACTTTTACTCAAAACACATTGTACCTAAGCCACTCACGGAAAATCCTTACTTTTACTCAACTCAAGCAGCAAGCCTGAAAATGTGTACTTCATGGCACCATTTAATAAAAACTTAAGTTGGAAAAGGAAGATAAGATTTGCTACTAATCTTAAGTGACTTCGAAAAATGCGAGAAATAACAAATAAAAAAGATGGTATTCATACAAGCAACAAATATTATCCATATACTTCAACCTCAACCCTCTGCGCACCACAGGTGCAAAATTGTGATGTCAGGAAACTTTCCACTCAGACCACAAGCACAAAACTGTGACATTATGTGAGCACTTACTAGGTTACTAAAGCACTAGATGTAAGAAACAAATAGTCTTAATATGTAAATAAGTGCAGTATTAATTAGGGCAACAAATGAGCTACAGTTTTCCCATTGGTTATTTATATAAAAGTGGGATGGTTGTAGAGACATTAGCGCTGAAAGTTAGAGGTACATTTCGTTTTACGACCATACACTGGCGAGTGAATACGAAATTTGGCGCATGATTTTTGGCACCTCAGAGTCAGATGAAGGGTTAATTTTGAAGGTTGGTGTATCTGAAACTTGATGGCAGTTCCACGCCTCGAACAAGATGACACTCAAAGAACATGTTCCCTGAGGCACAGTGTTAACTTTTATCAAAGTTACTATGTTGATGAGACCCTAGTTATCAGTGATGTGGTCTCGAGACCGTGGTCTTGGTCTCGAGACCGTCTCGAGACCGAAAAAATGCGGTCTTGGTCTTGGTCTCGGTCTCGAATGTGCCGGTCTTGGTCTCGGTCTTGGTCTTTAAAGGTGCGGTCTTGGTCTTGGTCTTAAAGGTGTGGTCTTGGTCTTGGGCGTCTGGTCTCGGTCATTCGCCTTTGGTCTTGGTCTTGCGCCTTTGGTTTGGCCTTTGGTGGGAACTAGAGTGGATTATTTGTTAAATGTTGTCGATATTTTCGGTTATTCAGGGACTTCTGAGATAACTTCGAATTCATGCGACGATCCGCCTATATATAGGACAAAGCAAGAGAGGACCGCGTTGTTGGCTTCTTATCAGAAGCGACAAGCAAACGTTAAGGCACAGTTAACCATGACCTCTGGTGCTTTAGTGACTAGTTAAGCCTTACATTGATGCAGTTTCTCGAGGCAAAATCAGTAGCCGGGTAAACGATGCAGATCAGGTATTTGGTGGGGAATTTTTCTCTACTGGCAAAGTTTTTGTATTCCGCAACACCTGCACCTACTGAGAGTGTCTTTAGCTAAAGTGTGCTCCTCATGAGACCTCGAAGACTTGGGGACAAAAACCATAACTATAAATATAATAAGCATCTGATCTGAATAATGGGAATATGTAACACTACAACTGAAAATTGCGTTTATGGTCTTGAGGCTTAGATCTTGGTCCTGGATGATGCGGTCTTGGTCTCGGTCTTGGACCACGCGGTCTTGGTCTTGGTCTTGGTCTTGGACCACGCGGTCTTGGTCTCGGTCTTGGTCTTGAACCACGCGGTCTTGGTCTCGGTCTTGGTCTTGGACCCCGCGGTCTTGGTCTCGGTCTTGGTCTTGGAATTTTGGTCTCGTGCACAACACTGCTAGTTATGCTCAATGTTATGCCCAAAAAAGTTAAGTCATAAAATTTTAAGATATAATATACTATAACAAGGGTTTTAAGTGCTTCAAAAGACTTTCATCTGTGTTAGAACCACAGCACATCTATGTTGAGGCCTGACGGGGTTTGAACCCCGGTTCTTCTGTCTAATCCGAGAGTATCCAGTTGCCTGTTCTCAGTGTTCAATCACCTGTTTTGACACTGTTCTGTTGCCTGGTCTGAGTTTGTTCAAGACTCCATTCCTTTTCCTTATATACTTTCCTCATTCCCTTCTCACCTTTCCCTTCCTTTGTTTACAATTGTCTCCCTTGACACAACGTCTTTCAAGATTCATTCCTCAACATGCACTGTGGTACTGGACATTATGATAATAATCCTACATTAGATTAGATAAATTCATGACACTGACACACAATACTGAATTCCAACTTCCATTCCTTCTGATTAGACATATTAAATACATCTGAGGCAGAACACAGCATTCCTCATGTCACTTGCCAGGACAGACCATGTGGCCTATTAACATGGGTGGCCATTGGAGACAAAATTCATACAATTAATCGCCTGTTACTAGTGGAGCAGTGCAAGTGGGTTACTATGCCAGATACAACAGACCATCTCAAAAGTCAACTGCCTTCACAATAAATAAGAATTGCCCTGACAGTTCAAATAAACAAAAGGCAAGGCACGAGAGAGGGATGAGCTCTGTGCTCAAACTGAACAGACTTAACCAACTGAACAAATCCAGTTAAATAGTTAAGCTATTGAGAAGTAAGTGACTAAGATGCTACACATCTGCCCCACACCTGAATTCTGTGTGTAAGCCATTTGAATTTGATATAACAGCTGTAGATTGCTCATTGTAATCAGCCGACAGAAGTCACACAATCCATTTAACAGAACGGCATTTATCTTCTCTTCTTCACTGTTACACAGAGTTTATAATAGTTAGACAATTTGTAATTAGGCCACAGCTGGAATACTGCATAAACGTATGGAATCCATATCTGAAACAGGACATGGAAAACTGGAGAAAGTGCAAAGATGAGCAACAAAAATTATTTGGGGCTATAAGGATTTAAGCTACACAGAAAGGTTGAAAAGGTGTGGACTACAGGTATTAAAATTGGAGAGGAGAAGAGGAGATATAATCGAAGCGTATAAGATCATCATTGGAAACGAAGCACTACAGTGGGAGAGGGTCTTTGAATTAGCACTAAACAAGGCAACTCGGGCTCACATGTATAAATTGTTTAAGAAGCCGAAAGGAACATTCGGGCAGAAATTCTTCAGTGCCGGAGTTGTAGACTTGTGCAATGGTTTGGGCGATAGTACTGTCTCAGTGGACAGTATCACAGCTTTTAAGAAGAAGCTAGGAAAATTGGGCTATTAAGCATGTTCCAGGTTAATCTGCAGTGGTTTTAACACAGACTAAGCCACATAAAACCCTTGTTACGTTATGCTACATAATTTCTAATCAGTTTCCTGGTTAAAGTCTGCTTAGTTAAATATGAAGATGGATGGATGAGATACATGAGACGATGAAGATGAAGCTTCCGGAGCTGAGAGAGGCGACGAGAGATCGGAACACGTGGAGAAGGTTGACTATGATGGTCAATAGGATTCATCTAATCGACGGCACATGGTGACAAGGTGAGTTAAATATGCATACTCTACCACCATAACATTATTATTAAATAAATTATTAATAAATAAATTTGTAACACGCGCAAGGTCACACCGAAATGTGAATCTGAACATGTCTTACCTGAGGTCCAAGTTTCTCCGCATCCCACGTATGCTGCCAACGGAGTGACAGTATGTCAACAGCAGCCTTCAGCGGTGGCGGACCAATGTTTGACTTGCCATCAGTGATGACAAGCACTGCCTTCTTTGCAGTGGGCCGTGAATTTAAGAGAGACTGGTAAACAGACACCAAAGCATCATATGTTGCAGTGTATCCATGCGGAAGCCTCCTAGTCAGGATGTTGTTGAGACGTGTAGATACAGTGCACATGGACTCCTCGTCTGAGCTCGTCCCTGGCTCAAGGTCATCAAAGTCAACGCTCACGGTGGTACTATAGGTTACCACAGCAACACGTGTGTTGTCTTTGTCAACAGTGAAGTGCTTTAGGATGTTCTAAAAAACAACATAATATCATTTCATGATCATCACTGTTTATTTAGATAGCAGCAATGGTTTGAAATGTTAAAGTAGTCTGAATATAATAGAAAAATGCCACAACACAGTAGAATCCATCTTAAAACATGTTTTTTTTCATGTAGCCTTTAAAACACATTTTTAAAGTTTACACTAAACAAGTACTGCAGTGAATGAAAATGTTAGTAACTTTTGCACAGCAGTACACGAAGAGATCAATGGTAGCCTACAGGTATTCTACGCATTTCCTACAATTGATTTGGTAGTCACAGACACTACAGTAAACACAAGATGACATTTCAAAGATGGCGATATTCAAATGATTCATGTCATGAATTTAATGATGAGATATGTCTGTGTGATAAATATCTACGTCTTTCCTTTTATAATGCGTCAATTAAAACTTCTGTGTACAAATACTTTTGCAGCCAAATTAATTTCAAGTTTCATAGATCTTGCACAACTCACCCAAACTCGGCTTTTAGCCCGCTTTCAGGGCCGCCAAACCTTACCCCACGTTCGCTGGGCCCACAACGGCCCACAGCTAGCCACCAGTGAAACAATGCTATGCGAAAATATGCTCGCCGGGAAGGAGAATGTGAATGATGGATCTCTAAACTTGGTTTTCTCGGTAGTTTATTACAGTCCAGTCAGCCCATGTTAGGTAAAGAAACTGCTATCAATTCATGCACCACCGAAAAGCAATACACTGTAAAACTTGAATTTGCGAAGTAGGCTAAAAAAAACAACTTCAAACGCGTGCACTGTAGCCTAAACTTGATCAACTAACAGTGGCACACATTCACTGTGCCCCATCCAGACCATACAGTTCTTAATTATCAAAGCATACCTTAATAAACTGAATAATGGCATCCCATTTCTTTCTCGGAACGGACCCAGATCGATCAATTACAAAGACAAGATCCACTTCTGTCGTTGAGTTATAATGACTTAGGAGTTCCAAGACTTCTTCTTCGTCATCCTCTTCATCTGGACCTGGAAATGACGTCGCCCTGTGATCCTCGATGACGGACGCACTGTTAACTTCCGGAAGAACCTCAGTCGTATCCGTTGAAGAAACTGAATTGATGGCAGACAATTCGACCGCTTCCCTTGGTTCTTGTACCCCATGCTCGATGTCTGAAGATGATGGGTGGGGCTCGCTGAAGCTCCCACCCCACAACATTGAGGAGACGAGAATTAAACGGAAGGCGAAAGATATGGCGTCTGCTGTTGAGGGACGCATTCTTCACGGCTTGAAATCTTAAAGAAAAGAAAAGTAGCCATGTATGCTCAAACAGCCTACACGTTTCTGATTGCGACCGTTTATCGTGTACGCTATTATGCTAGGCCTACCTTAATTGCTAATTCACTGGAAAAGATCTTTCATTTTCCACCTCCATCGCACAAATACTCAATGTGGTTAACCTAATCTCTCAATAGATGTCGTCCAACCTCCTCTGCCTCAATCCTTCCAAAACAGAATTCATCATTCTAGGCCTTAGCCTATGCCTACTGACCAAATCAAGAAAACCTTTTTATACCCTTCCATACACCTATCCACTAAATCTTCATCCCTTACCTTCACCTGCGATTCCTCTGGCCGCAATCTTGGCATTACTTCTGATCCACATCTCTCCTTCTCTAACCACATCTCCGACCTCTCGCTCTCCTGCTTTATAGCCTACACATTCGTGACCCCTCCGCCGCATCCGGCCCATGCATGACTTTAAAACTGCCTTCACCATTGGTCCAACCATTCCATTGTCCACTCAAAGCTCGATTACTGCAATTCCCTGTTCCTCAACATTGATTCCACACAACTCTAGCGCCTGCAACTAATCCAAAAGACACTAGCCAGAGCTGTCACCAGAATGCCCGAGCATCATCATATCACTCCTATCCTCAAATCACTCCATTGGCTAAAAATCCCAGAGCGAATAGAAAGGGATGGAGTGGACCATGGAGAGGGGAGAGAAGGATGGAACTGTGAGGAATAGTCAACGTCGTGGGGCAAATTAAGTTACTTCCTTGGTCGTGGGATGGTAGTCTACTGGAGCGGAACCATGATTATATTCAGAAGGTTTCAGTCTTGAGTGAAACGTTGCAGGACAAACAGCCGAGTGCTCAGATTAACAGGCAACGGAATGGATGAGCGATCTCAGCTGGCGGAGATAGGCCTATTCCGGAAGTTCGTTTCGGAGCACTGCAGCGTAGAGGCCTACAGGCCTAGGCTCTATAGCGCAGAGTACAGCGTAGATTAAGGAGCGATTGCATAATATATAGGTCTATGAGAAAGATTAGCCTAGATGCTGAGACCAGAAATGATTTGATGGTGTAGATGGGAGTAGTTGGAATAGCTGGCGAATGCACGTAAAAGGGTTGAAAGGTTTGAAGGGCATTGCAGGAAAGAGATAATTAGGGCCTAAACTTCTTGTCACGGATGCGTTGATCGAGGGACTTTAAGCTCTTTGCATTTATTCCCATGTGGATTTCCTATGTCCGACATTCATCTAGAGCAGAGAATTCATATGGGAATATCCTCAAATTATTCTGACCACAATCTTCAGCATAAGCTTACATGTACGTGTATAGCCAATGCCTCTGAGATGGGTATACTGTGCACAGGGACCTTGAACAAGTCCTTGATCACCCAAAATTGCAAAGTGCCATTAATTGATGCTAGTCATTAGATGGCGGCATTCAAGAAACGCATAATAAAAATGAAGTCTTACCTCTTATGTTCGAACGTACAAAACAGTTATATCATTATCCTCTGTGATTTCACTTGTAAGAATTATAGGTTCTTACGCGTAGACCATGTGGACGTTCCCCCACGATCGCCGTTGTAGGCCTATCGGGTGCGGTGCCAGCGTACAGCAGATTCTGTCGTCACTTCTGAACTCTGGACCAGAGAACAAAGGAGTGACGCTATGGCGGGAGGGGTCTGTGTGTTGATTGTTGATGAGGGTGCCGGGAAATTGAGGCCACGCGAGCAGACAATGGCCCAGGTATTAAGAGGACCTTGTAACGACGAAGTGGCATTATCAGCAGCTGCTTGGATCACTGTGTGAAAGACACCCACACTGCCTGCCACGAAGTGCGCAACCACACAGGACGAAAGTCGTCGCGGAGCTTGAACAGACAACAGAGGTCGCCACTGGGTGAATGGTCGGTCGTGTCTGGCTCTGTGTCCCTGTCTTCGTGACTGTTTCTGCCTTTCTTCGAATCGTCGTCCGTCTGCCACCATCTCTACTGGAATTTGGGACAAAGTGTTTATATCAAGTGAACACTGAACCACGATAAGACATGGCGAGTATTTAAAAAACTATCTGGCTCTGCAAGGATCCGTTAAGTAGCGTCCCATACAGTGGCGTCTAACACCCGCCCCCCATCTGGATTGGGAGAACAACCCCTCCACTCTGGCCGACTTATATTATCGGAAATCAACAACCCCCCAGTTTATGTCCAAAACGTACGTTAACCCCCCACTTTTGAAGTTCGATGGAGATCGTTCTCCAAACCCCACCATTGATAGACGCCACTGGTCTCATACACTGCAAGATGAGTTCGTCTTAAAGGCAACATGTGCTGTAGAAGCGTGGACTTTCATAAAGCGTCACTTGTGAAACTTTCTTAAGGCTGGGAACGCATGATAACTTAATTCAGCAACGGAAAATGTCAAGCGTGTTAGAGCTGGTCGGCTGGTCCTGGATAACATTATTCTTGGGCCCAGGATGCAACAACTGGTCTATGTGCTCAACTTTGGCCTATATATGAAGGTAATAAGGTAAAGCCTCGGAAGCATGAACTCAAACGTGAGAAGTCTATACTGATGTATAAAACAAATAAAACTGAAGTCTGCACTCACAACACGTTCTAACTGCAATGAATACTGAGAATGAAAATTGGCACAAAATGGAGGATACCTTAAAAAGCCAATGTCAGAATTCTAAACCCAGATGAGAACTTTTACTCTATTCGGATTCCAGCTGGATGGCATAAAAGTAAATGCTTGTAAGAAATAATGTTCACATTATAATTGTATCACAGTCTGCCTGCAGAATTTAAAGTAAAGTCTAAACTCAAAAGTCTATAAAAGGTGAGTTGTCTCAACCTTTTTGACACCGCGGGCCACCGAAGAAGTAATTTTTGAAGCCGAGGGCGGCACCAGTCAACTCAAAAGCAATGACTAAAATTTATTGAAAATTATTTAAAATGTATTATAATTAATTATGGAGTTATCATAATGAATGCATAAGTTGGGAACTGGATTTTGTGTAGCACATTGTCAAATGATAAGCCAAGTTACGCTTAAGAAAAAATCGAATAGCTATGCAAGTAGGCCAGTGACTGTCTTTACTTCATGTTAACAGAAATTGCAAATATTTAGCGAGCTGTGGCGGGCCACTTAGAATCTGCCGGTGGGCCGCATACGGCAATATAGGGCCGCGGGTTGGACAGCACTGGTCTATAGTATAATATCTGAGTTCAGATCTCAGCAAATTTTTAAGAGTCCGAAGTCAGAAGTCTGAATTGAGATGTAAGAAAGCTCAAAGTCGGCATCTTCTGAGTTGACTACAAAAACATACAAGTTTCTACCAGTACATCAGTTTATTAACAGTTTCTTCAAGAAATGTTCTGAAAATAATACTTAAAATTCTCTGTTGAATTCATTTCAGATTTGGCTTAAGATAATCAATCAATAAGATTAAAAAACATTATAAAGTTCTCTTTAGCAGCCATCTAATTTTAAGTTGTTGAGAGCAACAATTTGCAAGCTTAATAAAAATCTGTAATAACTAGGAAATAAAGTATAGGTATATATAAAATTAAAATGATTCTATATTTCCATTATCAGCGAAGCTGGGTCTAAAGCAAACTATTGTCTACAACTGTTTCTAAGTAGAGGTCCTTTAAAAATGTGTATGGCACATGTCTAATTTCAATGCAAGTCTCTCATTTCCAGATACAAAAACTGATTTCCAGCACGTGGAGCATGTCTCGCTCAAAAATAGTCAGTATTGGACCATGAGGATTCAGAAAGTAGGCTGTGTTCAAACATCAATTCTTGATTTCTGAGCGGCGCTATATAAATGTTCAATTACAATTACAAAAAGCAATGCTCTGTGATCTAGGCTAAACATCTAATGATTATCCCCAAAACAAGAGTAGTTCACAAACTGTAAACACTACACGTAAGTCGGTAGTGTTCTTCATCAAAAGCTCAATACAGAACACCACAAATATGAAACCAAAGCTATATTTTATAAAAAAAATTAGAAACCTATAACAAAACCTAGTAGAAAAATTGACAATTGAATTTGACAAAAGGATAGTCAATTAATTGCTAATTGTTATGTGCATAAGTACCGTATTTACATTCTGCATAAAAACTTAACAGAAAGATATAGATACAGTACATAAAGAACACATAGGACATTTTACAGAGAAATGTTCTGTACACATCTTCTGGGGTTTTTAGATACTGCATAGTATCAGCATAAATTATAAAAGAGGTAAAAAAGTTCCTTTTACATCAAACAGAAGTTAGTCACCAGTCTCTCAACACAACCTGGCACCTGGTCGCGTGGTTAGATTGATTATTTTCAGTTCTGAATTCTAATTAAATAGACAAATATTGTCGACTAATGATCGATATCCAGTTCTCTAGAAAATAAGATACAACACAACTTTTTATGCTCAATAATCTTGTCTTAACTCAGTTTTCAGAAACTCTGAACACAAAACTGAATCACAATAAAAGTCTTTCCCAGCAATGATAGGAATTTGTTGGAAACTGAAATAGGTTCTAAGTTTTGGCTGAAGATGAGGATACATTTGAAGATATTATAATGCTGAACTGAATCAAGACTTCAGAAAAATGCACAGATATTAAAAAGTTTCTTCTTGGGTTCAACCACCTAATCCAATAGTCATGCATTGATAATCAACTATCACAAAACATAGGTGGTCCCTTTGGGAGGACCTGATACACTGGAGTTAATCTCAGTACCCAATCATTTGAAATGCAGATATGCTATACAGATAACATTTTAAATAATAAACATGTGATGAAAATAGAATGTCACTTAACAATACAACAAAGCAACACTTGATTTATTATTATGCTTGAAATAATAACCCAGAAACTAGTTAAAAAACTGTCTTTGAAAGTCATATGAAGGTCATTTTCTATAGAGGAATTGCATTTGAGATCCACATCTTCACTGCATCATATCCGAAGTTGTGTTATAACAGAGCATGCTAAAATGAGTCTTTGGTGTGGGGTAATAATTTAGTTTTAAGCCTTAGAAAATCAATTCTGCTTCAGGTAAAAATAAAAATACTAATTAACTATTATTGCTGTTGTTGAAAGAAAGTTGGCATAAAAAATGTTTCTTTCATCAGTGAAACAGCTTTTTGATAAAATGAAACTTAAAACTGATGAAGAGCATAGATGGCTATGAAATGTTGGTGACTGGAGGTGTAGCATAGGGATGAGATCACAAGTCCTCAGTGTCCATGTTCTGGCCATCTTTCATGATCGTTCCAGATTCAACAGCCGTGTTTCTAAACCAACAAGAAAAACCACCAGCTAAAACTATATTAAAATTGATTATTACAGAGGATCATTTAGGTGAAAAGACTTCAAAAGTATTGCCAATTTTTGGCATGATAGATCTCAAGCCAAGCATCATCAAGTGCTGTTTTCATTGTAAAGCGATGAACATACTGCTGATGAATCTATCATATTGGCAAATGGGTGGCAAATGGGTCAAACTTTTTAGTAAATTTTCAACCAACCTTTACCGTAAGCTGGCAAATGCCCTGTTTGTCCTAAAGTGGTGCTGGTATCACATTTTGCTACCGCTTAAAAAGTTCTAAAAATCATTAGTTTGACCAGTAGTTACACCCTGTTGGCCCTGCTACCCACAAATGCTTGAAATCTTTCAGACTTACCTACATCCGACCCTGATTTACTGAAAGTGCCAAACTGCCACAAGCCAAATTTCGTCTTTGTTCATCATCGTAATCAAAAAACGTGAATGTAAAACAAAAGAGATCGCCAACTTTCAAGCCTAATGCCTCCAGAACCATCCAATGTGTATATAAATCATCATAAGCAAAACTAGCTCACTTGTCAACCTAATTAATGGTGCACTTATTTACACAGAAAGGCTGCTGCTTCCTTAAGTTCAACTGCTTCAGTAAGTACACCTATAACGTTGCAATTCTGCGCCTGCATGGAAAGTTTCCTGATGTGGCACACAAAGGGTTAAGGCAAATGTCAGAGCATTAAAGAAGGCGACACTTACATTTGCAGTGTGCAACTAATGGCTTCAACAGTGTTTGGAAGATGGACTGGAGTGTTGAACACGCACTGTGCGGCAGTTGCTGCCTGTCGTCCAAAGTTGAAGCTGTGCTGCCCAAATATGCTGTTTATGGCACCCTCTGGTGGTTTCCAAAGAACGACTTGCATCAGCGGTTTCTTACTACAACAAATGATGAACCAACTGGTTTAAAACACTCGCTTCATAGTTAAGTATCAAAAAAATAAATGACAATGCACATATGAACTTAAGTCTAATCTAACCACTTCTATAATGCAATTATCATAATGCCTCTTTGGCATCACATTAATGGTTGCTTCAAGTGAAATTGTAGTAAAAATTATAATCCACTGAGGGAAGACACACTGAATTCCCACACATCACAAAAACTAGACGCCAGGCTACAGTGGGTAAGCAATCAAATCAATCAATATTTGTTTATTCAAAAAGACCAGATTGACACAGATGAAACTTGCTGCAAGTTGAAAGAGACCAGTCTTAATTTTACACCTGAATCACATCAAAGAAAAACAGATCCATTAGAAACTAAATGGACCCATTAGGTGTTAGTCCCACCTTAAATTCTATGTCACTTAATAAGCAAAGTACGAAACAGCATTAGTGGCATCAAACTTCAACACAATACATTCAAAATGTCTGCCTGACACATTCAACACATTCTGAAGCTCTGAAACAGAAATATCTGCTCTCTAACTATAAATGTATATACACAAACATGATATTTTACTGTTAGCTAGAGTTTCACACTCACATTTCATCTTGGACTAGACTAGGAAGGACTGATCTTCTTCGGAGACCAAGTTGCAGTCCACGATAAAGAACAAGTTTTGAATTCTGGTTTGTATTAACCCGTTCCAGAAGGCTGGAGAAGTTCAGCTCAGACTGACTACAAACACAAGAAGCAAAATTCTATAACCCATTCTGAAAGTAAACTTAAGAACAAATACAACAGATACTGGCGCAGGTACCACAGCCCAAGTTGGAATGTAAAGTCTGCAGATTTGGCTCCCAAGAATGTAGAATTCATCCACTTTAGACCAAGAGCCCTGAACAAATGCTGTGTTCAGAGTACATGAAATGCCTCTTGTCACTGAAAGTAAAGCAGCTGTGCTGTTCCAACAATCTGAAACAATTAAATTACTTCTTAAGTGTTTAGATTCATATATGTTACTTAGAAACTCTGCCACAGGGGGCTGCAAGCCAGCAGCACCCTGTGCCGGTCCTAAGCCCGGATAAAGGAGGAAGGCTTGCCAGATGGGTGTCAATACACTGGCAGTAAAAGCAAAGACGATTGAAATCCGATGTCAAAAATGGACAAGATCAAGAGTGAAGAAAAAAGAATATTGGTCCAAGGAATACGTAAGCAGAGTTGGAGCATACAACACAGATGCTGAACGATGAAGCAAGTCGAATGGAGAGACATTGTGAAGAAGGCAACGGACACCTACGGGCACTGAGCCAATGGTTATTGATGATGATGATGTTGCTTAGAAAGTTCTCATTTATTAAAATATAAGACACTCATACAAAGAAGTTGTTTTAACATAAAATAACCTTGCAGAAAAGTTGCTGAAGAGAAGAAAGCATGATCGAGATAAAAGACTTATTTATGAGCCGCATTACCTTCTACGAGGTACAACCTCCATTTGGAACCATGGCTCCTCCTCCAAATCTGGATGGCTATCCAAGTTGTTATTGTCGAGAGAAAGTCTACCTAAACAACTGGATATCTGCTTCTCATTTATGAAGATCTTTGTAGGAACTTGAGAGATGGCACTAAAAAACATTACAACAAACTTCTCAAACACTGTAAATTGTTTTGTGAAAAATAAACACCCTTACATTTAATTCTCTTAGGAATGTAATACAGACAAATATATTAAAACCAAACCTAACACAATTTATAAACTGGTTGGATGAGAACTTGGAGTGTGCAGGTTGAAAGCCCACACGCAAATACTGTGCATGAAATAGGCTTGTGAACTGCACCCGCAGGCCAGGAAGCCAGCCGTGAAATCAGTACCTGATATCCGGCCGTTCCTAGAAATTACTCTTAAGCGTGATGAGTCAGCAGTAGATGGTCTGGGTTACAAGAACACAGCTGTTCATGTCTCTGCCCATTTAGTAGTTGACCTCAGGCTAGTGTTTTATTTTTGCATAAAGTTTCAGTTTAAGTTATTATTCTCACATGCTAGATGTTTTCGTCATTATTAGTTTTTTCGTTTATGCATCAAGTTTTAGTGATAGTTTTAGTTAACAACAACTGAAACCTCTAGAGTTTTATTTCGTTTAGTTTTCATTTTAGTTTAAGTTATTTGGTCACTGATACTTAACCATGAAGGCATATCAATTTATTTCAAATGGCAATTATGTTTACAGTTTGACCTTGCAATGATTACTGTGACACAAATTTTAGTTTCAGTTATCGTTTTCCTCAGGTTCTTCGAGTTTCAGTTTTTATTTTGTTATCATTTTTGGGTTAGTTTTCGTTTCTGTTCTAGTTTCAGTTAACTAAAACCTTAAGTTTTCATTAACCAAGGTGTTAATTTTCTGTTTACAAAAGCAACAATAGCTCTGGCTGGAGTCACCAGCGACCCACCAGTACGTGCTAACTGAACACTATTTATCTCAGTGATACTTGTCCTTTCAACACATCTGCAGACATTTGTAGCTATTGTAAATTCATCTGGTTGGAACATCCCTGCCTGATGACTTCAAGCCAGCTTCAGCCTATCATCACTGTCACATAGTCATGCAACTGGAGGTATACAGTTGATAGTTTTTCTCAAGAGGTGATCGCATAACTGAATATAATCAAATTATTAACAATTAAAATTAACTCATAAATTAACTCATAAATTAACTCATAAATTGTAAATTAAGATTTATTAATTTACCTGTTTTACCTGTGCCACAATATGAAGTATCTTTCTAAATTTAGCATCTTTTGAAAATTTTAGTGGCACTACTAATAGGACTGTAGTAAACAGTATAAAGGTGTAAGACTGGAACAGGATAAGCTTTTCTCTTTCTGAGGCTGGAAGTGCTTCCAAATACATATCTAGATGGGCATGGGACAAATTCTCTTAATGATCATTTAAAACACAGTTTACAAATAGTAAAACAGCAAACGGACACCAATTTAAAGCAAATAATTAGACAATGATTTGAAACATATTCTATCCTCAACCAATCGTGATAATGATGCTGATGAATAAAGTTTATCATAGTTATCATAGTCATGGGGGCGCGGTGGTGTAGGGGTATGTTCGGTGCTTTGCAGCCGGAGGGTGCGGGTTCGAATCCACCTCAAGCCGCTAGGGACCCTGGGCAAGTCCTTCATTCGCAATTACTCATAAACTCCGATTCAGTGTCCGCGCTGTAGTCGGGAGCACCTCTGAGTAGAAATCTTGAAGGGGCACTAATACCACTATAACAAGTGCTCAATGCTCATACATACATACATACATACATACAATACATGTGAAATATATTTACTACAGTTGCTATATAATCTGAAAAGTGCATGGTCACCTTCAAGTTTTGTAAGCATGCATAATAAAGGCTCAAGCATTTCATCAATGAATACTGGTACTGGTACCATTATATTACAGCACAACCTGAAAAGTATAAATAAACACTATTGCTCCTTTACCTGAGAGATTCAGAGGCTTTACGTTTGCATCCAACCCTAGTCTTGGCTCTTTTCTTCCAACTGAAACACAGAATTCAAACAGCAAGTTATTAGCACTCCATCGTTAACTACACAAATAAAAACAAGAACTACTAAAATCACACAAAAAACAAATAAAATTCAGCACAAGACCTCTACACTAAACCTTATGAGAGAAAATAATCAAATTCTAAAATCTGTTTTCACGATAATAAAGCATATAACAGACAACATGATGCTAAAAAGAGAATTTTTTTGTAAGCAATTGGCACAAGACAAATGTCCATACTTCACAACAATGCATGCATACAAAAGACTAGATTATAATGCTCACTGACCACTACATGAACAAACTAAAGATGAAAAAAACTGTAAAATTCTCAGAAGTAATTTTAGTACCGTAGTTCAAAAGTGAAACAATGCAACATAATAAAACAGTCTGAAATGCAAAACACATAAAAGTACTTACAGTGACATTTATAAGCAAGTTATTAGTACATTCCAGATTTCTGCTCTATTTTCCTCCTCTGGTAAACTCAGCATAAATTAAACGAGTACACTGGTGTTCTCAGCTACTGAAGCAAAAAATTAGAATACTGAAATACAGTGTTCACTTACAGCTCACTGTCTTCATTTCCTCCATGCGTATCTGTCAGGTTCGGCACACCCGACAAATTCAGGATTCCACAGCTGTCTGTTGATGTCAAACACCAGCTAAGTGATCGCGAAGCTACAGGTCCAGAGGTCGGAGGATAAAGAAACCGTCCTGAATCAGCTTTCGCAGCATCCGAGGAACTGAAGTTGATGCGGTTTATTCCCAAATTGTTGGCCAGAGGAGTCAACTGGTTACTGCAATCAAGAACGAACGTCGTGCACTTCAAACTCTGATCGGCGTGCGACAGCACAAGGTCGTCCAGTGCCCCCGATACTAAATTTCCCGACATACTTTACTAATAACTTTCCTAAGAGAATCCAGGCACAGTCACGCAATTACTACGCAGGGTATAGTAGCCTAGACTACTAACAACGTTCGAAGTACATGCACGGCAGGACCAATAGCGATTCAAGGTTTACATAACGTGTTGCTGCTTCCTTTTACAATACGTTGACACAGTACAAATTTCTTGTCATTTGTTAAATCAATCCAAAACTATTAATTTGTTTCTATCTGTTAATAAGATCGTTATTTAAGTTATAAACACAGCATGAGAAAGGACGAACATAACAACGGCCATTGTTGCGATCGAGTTAAGTTGGTACACGAAGCTATCCATCAGCGATCAAACCAAACTTAGAATCAGATCGTTGCTTGGAACCAAATTACTGTGTCTAAATCTAATTTGATTTAACTTCCAAAAAATCTGAAAACAATAGGCCTTGCAAGGACAGAACCAGAGAGGGGCGATTGAGGCGATCGACCCCCCGCCTAAGAGTCTAATAATTAATTTGAAGATTTTATTGCTATTGATCATTACACCAAAGATGTTAGAGTCGTCTACGACCTCTAACATCTTTGATTATACTTTGGCTATTAATGTTGTTTTTTTAAATAATTTTTTGATATTCTCTGCACTCACACACAGCACCTACATTATTACTGTTTGCATATTCTAAAATAATTTTCTGTGTGTGCACCGTACTTTACTGTTGCCCAAAGTTGAAAATTATTGGTTTTTCACCAGTGATCTCTATAGTTACCTTTACGTAGTTATCACGTGGTTTCGACATAGATAGTGAAGTCACAATGTCTTGGTTACGATGGACCATTACATCAGACTCAGAGGACTATGCGGCGGACAGCGGGTTCTGCTTTGAACTAAGATTTGAATTCTTAAATACAAATAAAATGACATCTTAATATCTACGATAGAACCCACGCAAAGAGCGTATACAAAGATCAGGTAAGGGCAAACTTATAGTATCGTGGGCTGTAGGACTATACAATATCTTTGGGCAATGCCCAGGTAAGTTCTTGTTATTGAAAAGTTTTGCAAGATTGCCGAATTGATATTTACAATAATTAGGCATGAGATTTTACGAACATCACTTTCGTTTGTGTCGAAACACCAGGCTGTTAAAGGCTTGGTTTTTTGGTTTGGTTTTTTGGGGGTTTTAAAAAAACAAAATACCTCAAAATTTGTTTTTTTACAAATTTAGAAATTATAAATGCCAAAAATGGCGTCTTTCCAACTCTCTTGGCAATTGTGGTAACTTGTAAGGTCTTGTTAATTTCGTTATATGACATTCTACGTACGGTTTACTGTTCTAGTTAATTTCATTTATGCATCTGATTAATTTGAAAGGCATTATGCCATTTTTATGAGTTTTATGATCTGAAAAGGAAAATCTTAAAAAAAACAACTTTTCATTTTGAAAAAAACTTGGTTTTTTACACCCCTTCCGAAACACTAGGCCTAATATAACGCATTTTGATACTTCACAGCGTTCACGCAACCGCTGCGTGATCATAAACTCTGAATTCTTTAGCGATATTAGAAAAGGTAATTCGATAAGGAAGTATTCAAGTAGTGCAGTTACCGATCGAAAAAAAATTTAAGGGTGTCAGCGCTTCTTCCGTTGGCAGCTGGGCGGTTAACAGAACCAGTTTATTTACAGGCTTGCAGTTAGGCTCTTAGGTCCAACTGAAAATCGAGAGGCAATATCCAGTGGTAAGAATAGTGGACAAGAAAGTAAGGCTTTGCTACTAGTCACATAATTAATGGAGAGAAGTATCAAGTAGGCCTACCTACCGGTTTTATTCTGTGTCTCCATAATAATATTTCCCAAGAAGTGTGATATTAGGCCTAAATCCTATTTTTTATATTCTTTTGTTCTTACAGATCATGACAACACGAGGTGAGAATGGATGGCAATCGGAGAAAACTCAGGCAGAGGGCATTCGATACATGCTAGATAACAAGATAGCAATGGACGTCTGCATAGAAGTTGGACCACCAGATGGCAAAACTGTCACGTTCCATGCGCATAAGTTCATTTTGATCTCGCGCAGTGAAGTCTTTGAGGGCATGTTCTCAAGTGGAATGACTGAGTGCAGGAGTGGCCCTGAGGCAAAGGTCCGAGTTGAAGACATTGGCGCTGATATCTTCAAAGAGGTTCTGAAGTAGGTTTAAAATGGATCTTCAGCTGCATACTCTGTGCTGCAGTTCCCTAATGAACTCCAACACTAGGCCTACCCATAGGCGTAGCTACATGGAGGCATGAGGAGGCAGTTGCCTCCTCTTGCTTTCTTTATATACTGGAACTCCTATTGACCAATGACCCCAATAACCAGAATTTTGCCAGTGGTCTGTGAAGTTACCTCCTCTTGAATTTAAGTCTGGCTACGCTCCTGGGCCTACCTGTAATCTGGTATTAGTCCCTAAGCCTGGCAAAAAGGAGGATGGCAACATGAAAGGCACTGGCCAAGAAAGTCATTATGACATTATATAAGGTGTCATTATAATGATAATTGGAAACTAACACTGCAGTTCCCTACTCCTGTGTTTTGGGTTAAAGCTGAAAACCAGAGGTATGATAATGCTGGCCTGCTTCAGGCCCAGGTGAAGGTGACAGTCTGGGTTAGGACACAGTGGCGTAACTAGGGGTTCGTGCGCCCGGGGGCAAGAATTTCCTGAAATTTTTTTCTCAGTTCCGCCAAAATTTCTGATGACCTTTTTTTTTTGCTTCAGCTGCATCCCTCTGTTTTCCCTAATGAACTCAAATATCATTTCGTCCCTAAGCCTGGAAAAAAGGAGGATGTGACTGGCACAAAAGTTACTTTTTTACTATTTTTCGATTTTACCTGATTTCTTTAACAAAAACACATTTTCAGACCTCATTTTGCTGCCCCCAGCTGAAGGTCGTTACGCCACTGTTAGGACAAACTTATGAGTAAACTTGTTTTATGAACATATAATTTAACACTGAAGCCTGTATTGTGTTCAGTTCAAACTACTCAGGTCATATCAGATTTCTGAAATATTTGTAAATATGCATTTGTTGTTGAAACAGAACAAATAGCTCTACAAATTTATATCGGCTATGGCAAGTGATATCAATTTTGTTATGCTCTTACCTTGTTTTCTGAATGTACAACAGATATGTGGCATTACTTCTATAAGCTTTAAGCCAATTTAATAACTCCAGTACTTTAAATTGGATATTTATATGAAACCTTCATCTAACCTCTTTTTATTATTTATGTTTGCAGCCACTTGTATTGCGAAAGCACATCAGTGTGTCCTGAATCAGCTGTTTATTTGATGTACGCTGCTAAGAAGTATATGTTGTCCAAGTTAGTTGGAGAATGTTGCAAATGTCTTTTGGAGAGTCTTGATATAAACAACGTTATCCACCTTCTGGATCACAGTTTGCATTTAGATGAACAGCAACTCCAGAGCGCATGTCTTGAACTGATTTCCGTTAATGCAAAAGCTGTTCTTACTGGAACAGAGATTTTGTCTGCATCTCGACTGGCAATGGAAGCTATACTTGAGGCGAAAACTATTCCAGTAAGAGAGTCAGTCATTTATGAAACCACTGTTAAATGGGCTAAACACCAACTTCAGAGTGCCATACCAGCAGAAAATCCGACTGACCTGCAGATCAGAGAGGCACTTGGCGACCTACTGTACAAGATCCGCTTTCCAGTTATGAAACCAAGTGAATTTGCTGAAATTAGTGCAGGGAATAATGTTCTGACAGCAGAGGAGAAAGAATCAATCTACTACTTCTTAGTGACAAATAAGACAGGCTGTCAACTGAAGTTTCCAATTACGAGGAGAATCAGTGAAGATATCTGGATAGATCGAACAGCTAGCCTTCAAACTTATGAACGGTCTTCATATTCAGGACCATTTGTTGGACCATTTGTTGATGCAATTAATTTCAAGACCAATCAAGACATTCTGCTAACTGGCATTGGTTTGTATACGGGACACAATGAGAGAGGATATGATGTTGCTGTGGAAATCTTGCAAGCTACCAATTCATTGTTCAAGAAGAGAGTGACAGTTCCATATACTGGAGATTCAACTCCGTCTAAAATCTTGTTGGATGACCCAATAGTCATTCCAGCTGGAGTTATTTATTCAGTAAAGGCTTTGCCTTATGGTTCTATCAGCTATAATGGCTATTCTTGTCGAGCAGTGTGCACCAAAGAAACGGTCACATTTACGTTTTACAAGAACTCTGAATCAGTATTTACTACTGATACTCGTGGCCAAATTCCACGATTGTATTTCTGTTTTTTGTAAAACAATTAATTTTTTAGCAGACTTAACTTTCATAATGGTTTATGATGACAGCTTGGGACTTTTACTTAGCCGTTGTTATAATCGATTGAGATTTCTATAATTTGTAAAGCAATTTATTTCAAAAGCCTTAAATTTCATAATAGCTTATACTGACAGCTCAGGAGGACTTTAACGGAGCTGTTGTCATAATCAAGTGACATTTTTGCAATTTGTAAAGCAATTTATTTCAAGAGACTTAAATTTCATGTTGGCAGAAACCTTGAAACAAATTTCTGCTCTAGCGGGGATTTGGATCCCCGACCTCTCAGCTGATGGTCCACCATACTAACCATTAGGCCTATAGACTATTACACACCCACAATTACCGAATAATTCATACCAGGAACTTCTAAGACTAAAATGGGTGACCAGGTCGCTGGTCTGCGTAACTGGAACAATCTTCCTGCATCTATGCAAGAGGCCAAAAGTCTTGTTTTAAAATGCATTTAGTAGTTTCAGTTTAACGACACTGTGATGACAAAAATCATTAGCGTCCTTTTTCCAGGCAGTTGAAAATCTATATCTAACTCTTAGAATTAGAGCCTAGCAGTTGTGTATTTTGACACTAAGTCATGCCATTTTATAACACCATAAGAGTGGCTTGCTATTGACGATGCAACATAAATCGTCGTACCGTAGGCCTATTTATAATTAGGCTATAGTTGCAAGTAGGCCCTATAGCAGACTATGCACAGCGAACTGTCAATACGAGAACCATTTAATATTTATAAACAGTTTTCCTTTCTGCCTCGACTTTTATTTCTGACGTTAAATATGATGCTTTGAATCTCCACAGGCAATGGTTTTTGCAAATATAATTATTCATCTCTTACCCAAAATAAAATTAACTGAGTGCATTTGCAGTGGTTAAATTCAGCCGGATCTGATATCCGCCACCTGAACTATGAGATCCACCACCTAAAAGAGTTTACCCCTCACCTAAATGTGTTTTTTTTACGACAATCGGTCATAGGCCTAGGCCTATATGTAATTATGCTAGGGACATTTTGTAGGCCTACTTATCCGATTAGCATATATAGGCCTATAACGAATATAATTGTGGGTTATAATTATAATTGTGGCTTAAGTTTTAGATTTGTAAAGATTTGGAGAGCTGCAATCTCTGGATGAGCAATTTAATCACTGTATCTATCAGATTCTATATATCTATCTAGACCCTATCTGTCTGTCTATCTATCTACCTATCTACAGTATCTATCGATCGAGAGACAGGTTGGCACGGACGCAACTTGCTACATATATAAAATTTAATGTTTAATGTCGATTTCGACCAGACTCCAGTTGATTATGACAAGGGCGACGCTAATGATCTATGTTATCACAGTGTCGTTAAATTGAAACTGCTACTTACTGTCGCTAGGGCCGTATTTACTTACTAAGGTGGAGGCAATATAGGTCGATGGGTGGAGGCCCCAGTGCACCGCTGGTGGTAGGCCTATAGGCCCCTTAGAACGCCGCAGGCCAGACGCGGATGATGCCTGAAAGTCTGCAGTTATAGGCTGACGACTCGCGAAACACGATCGACGCGTCAACTCCAGCATAATCCTCAAAACAAAGCTGTAATTGAAGCGTCAGTAATCTGTCGTGTTAGCGTTCTAAATTATTCGCCCATAGTAGGGTAGAGTGGGGCAAAACGCCCCCTCCCGGCCCTGTCCCCTGTGCCATGTAATGAAATTGTTGAATGCACCAAGCGGGGCAAAACGCCCCCCTATGGAAAATGCTGACATGGGGCAAAGCGCCCCACTCACCTCAGAGTCACCTGGAGCAAAGCATATTTTTTTTAAATTATTTTTTATGACTTTTTAAATTCTAGAGATCTTTACTTCTTATAGTTATTGGTGCATCAATGCAGTGATTGCAGTTGATTATGTGCATCGACTTTTCAGGTAGCGGGGGGGGTCAGATCACGGGGGGCGTTTTGCCCCAGGTGAGGGGCAAAACGCCCCCTTTGAAGCATTCTGTATTTTATTATATTTTAATGTAATCTTTTGGGGAATTTTATGGGACATAATATTACTTTACTTGGGACATTCAGTACAAGATCTTGCAATAATTTCATGCTTAAAATGCTGTTACTCATGTTGTAATTTAGCAAAAACCGTTAAAGGGGGCGTTTTGCCCCACTCTACCCTAAACTTTAAACCAACAATATTCCATATAATTATTAGCGACATAGGCCCTAAGTCACTTCACTCACCTTTAGAAACTAGATGTTGCTCCGAGCGTTATGTTGACTTTACACAAACAAAAAAACAAAACAAATGGCATGGAATATTGTTGGTTTAAAGTTTAGAATCATTTAGAAGATTTCAGAATGGCTGAAATATTAATTTTTGTTATAGTTTATACAATTCAGGTGATCGGCTGATTTCAGTGACTTGTCGCTGGTAGGCCCCTATTAGACTTCAAAAGTTGAGAGTAAAATTGTTTCTGGATTTGAGTCCAATGTGCATTTCACTCGTTTTCAACTGTCTTGAACTGTCTCTGACCGTGTGTCTCGGTCTCGTTCTCGGACCCCATTGTCTCGGTCTCGGTCTCGGACCCCACTGTCTCGGTCTCGATCTCAAGTTTTATGTCTCGTATACAAGTCTGCTCTGACCCCTCTCCTCTCACCAATTAAGACCTAGAGCACACAACCATACTCTCCCACCCAGACAACTCTCAATTTATTAGTGAGGACGATAAGCTCGTGCATTGTTCAAACTGTGGATAAAAGCAACAAACTTTTTTGTATTCAAGAAAAACATATTTTAAGACTTTTCAGCGAGAGGCATCACTTAATTCATTTGGGAACATTACTTAAAAAATTATTGAAAATGTACCGTAAATGCGGTACTTTTTCTATTAGTTCGACCATTTGTGCGGTTTATTTGGGCTATAAACAGACATGTTTAGGCGACAGCTAGCATTTCTTGTCAAAAAGTCTTCATTATCGCCGATTTAATCGTCAATTAAGGATTGTTTTCACATAATTTATTTCACTTTAAATTGTGCGAAAGCGTCTATTTTCTTGTTTGGATGTAATAAAACTTCATATATTTTAATTTATCTGTAATGGTAGGTCAGAATTTAATTACAGCCTACGTTTAAGCGGTGCTTTTTAGTGAACCCGGCTTTTCGGGTGCCCTTGCGAATTCCCGACCTAAATTCCCGAAATAGAATTTCACCTGGATTTCGTAAATCTATTTTCTAAGTTAAAAAAATTATTATTTTGGGGTGATAAAATTTTTCTAACGGTAGAACTGCATTTTAGCTTATATAATGATCTCATTGAATATATCCTGTATTTGAACGTATTGATTATTTATCTTGTCTGCCTGCGTAAATGGAAGTTGGATTGATGAAAATAATTCTTTGCGTAAATAGTAGTTGGATTGATGACAGTTATCATGGACATTTATCCACTTTAAAAGCAACCTCCCTGGTAATGTGTGTAATGCAATCATTGGAATAATAGAATACGCAAAAATATAGGACATATTCAATGAAATAATTAAATATTACTATTGCTACCTGTACTGTTCACTCCAAGCTTGATTATTATATTTCCCTTTCCATCAACCTCGAATCCCCCAACTTTAGCATCTACAGCTCATCCAAATTCACCAGCCTCAGCTGTCACCAAGCATCATATTGCTTCCGTTCTTAATTCACTTTAGTGACTGAAAAAACCTGAACACATCCACTTCAAAGTCTATCGTTAACCTACAACTGTCTACAACACTCCCAGCCAGAGTACCGTCAAGAACTCTTCACCATCAGCCACCCCACTCAACCCGATCCTCCTCCTAATCTCTCTCTCCTGTTCCCCAGTCACTACTCACCTGAAATTCTCCAACCAAGCCATATCGACTCTGGAACGAACTTCCCCTGGATTCCACATATTCTCAGTTCATCCACCAGTACCGCCACTCACCCACCGTCAACTGCCTTAGGCTTCTCTACTTGTCACCTACAGGGTTTCCATTGCAAATAATATTGAAGTCTCACCTCTTCAAGAATTCCTATGCTAATCCATCCAATCCTCTGCCTTCTAAGCTTTCTTGCCCTCAACAAAGCCAGCCTTAACAGTTGCTCTGCCAAATCTCTCTGGAAACTGAACTTGGACCCCCACTGGACATCAATCTTTTGACATCCCTCTGGCCTCTGCTCGACACTGCTTGTTAATGAACTGATGCCTTGCACTTAGCTTTAGAGTAGCACGTTAGAAACTTGGAGTTTATGATTACAATTCATCTTCTTAATTATTGTATTTGTTAATTGTTCTGTGTGTTACTCATTGCTTACTTACTTGTGGGGACTGTGGATGGTCGTAGCACTCTATGCCAGTGCTTCCCAAACTTTTCAGTGTCACGGACCGGCAAAATTAAATTTTCAGTTTCACGGACCGGCAGGAATTTTCCCTCTGCAGAAGGACTGGTGCCCGATTTATTACAGTTTTTAGATCACCTAAAACAGATTCCTCAAGTATGTGTTAAAATTGATTTAAATGCATACTTAGCCAATTCTATGACTCTATTGCCCTTTGACTGCTAACCATAAAAGTGTTTTTATGACTTTAAAAAATTATAATAGCCATTCCCTGATTCCAAGACAATTTGACTAGTTTCTGGACTCACTCTGCGGACCGGCAACTGAGTGCTTGCGGACCGGTACCGGTCCGCGGACCACCACTTTGGGAAGCACTGCTCTATGCTATCTGATTCTGGGAGGCCATATTGTTTATTTTGGAAATTTGCACGAACTTGGCAATAGATTCAAGGAATGTAGCTCTGTCATGCGACTGACTTCTTGCAGAACTTGCCACAAGTTACATGGTATTACCACTGAGGCAAAATATCCCTCTAGTTGTCTGACACAGTTACACAACTGTAGACATTCTTATAAGTGTCATTGGTACAATTTATTTTCCATGCCCTTGCTGTTGATGTAATACATGATATTATGGTCTTTGCTCAGCTAGTAGCTTACATAAATGGCTTACATAAATGACGTGCGATCTGTAAGCAATATTCGACCAGATTTCAAGTTTGTTGATCTTCAATAATGTATGTTGACTGATTGAAGCAGGTTGGGGGCAAGTTGCCAGTACTTGCAACCTTCTAATCAGTGTCTGTCAATTGAATCTGGGTGTGAAAACCAATGGTGTGAACATAAGCAATTTGCATTTTGGTAACGTGTTTAGAAATTGAAAACAATTTTATTGTTTGTTAGGTTTGGGTCCGTATCAAGCTGTGCACACTACCAGTGTTTCATACATTCAGTGACTGTGATACTGTATCAGCATTTGTTGCCAGTTGAACTCGGAACAAATATCCTGAAGTTACAGAAGCCTTCAACAAGTTCACTCAATTGCCTCACGTCATTTCTGATACCTGCTAACTATACTGGAAAGCTTTACCATTCGTTCTGTGAACTCTGCTCACAGAAAACTATTTGTATAAAAAAAATAGAACCACTGAGAACATTCCTCCAACTCAAGATGCAAGTTTGTGCCAGGTATCAGGCTGAGCATTTGTGGAGCCAGGCATTAGTAACACTGCGTATTGTGTATATTACCAAATCTTGCTGATGGAGGGTAGTCATGAATTGCATCAATCATGGCTTAGAACTGTTAGTATTACAGCAACCCAGAGAGTATGTGTTCCAGATTTGTCTAAACGTAAAGGTTCTGTGAGCAGCTATTCCTAAACCGGTGTGTGATTTACGTTCACAAGACACCAGGAACCAGTGTCAACACTATGAGCATGGCACAATTGGTACAACTGGTCACCACGACTAAATGATTTAACATCACATCACTAAACAGCCATTGCACAGTCTTCCTAACTCAAGAGCAGCAAGGAAATACTGCCAGAAAACAGTCATCGTGCTGTTTGACTTTGCAGAGAATGATTCATTTATGGTTCAAGATTCAATACAGGGCTTCTACTTGGAGAACAGACAAGCAACAGTGCACCCAGTAGCAACATGTTTTTCTGGTGAAGGACTTCACTGTATGTCCTTGTGTATTATTAGCCATAATTGTGTGCAGCACAATACAATGAGTGTGTGTGCTTTTCAAAATTTTAGTCATTCATCACATCAAAATCCTGTTGCCAAGAATAGAGCATATCAAGTACTTCAGTGATGGTGCTGCATCTCAGTATAAAATTTGAAAATTTCACCTATGTATGTATGTAACACAAAGAAGACTGGATTACTTGAAGAGTGGCATTTCTTTACAACCAGCCATGGAAACAGCATGTGAGGCTGCATTGGTGGAACCCTCAACCAGAACCAGCGTACGGTACAACAGACGATATACTCACTCCGGAACAACTGTATCGATGAACTCATGCTAACCAGTGGCGTAACAACCATATAATGAGGGTGGACTAAGTCCGAAGGTCAGAAGTACCCCAAACTTTTTAACGTGAGCTCAGCAGAAACTTGAAACAACAAAAACTCTGTTGGACATACTGAAACTTATATCGAGCTCTTGCATCACGTCATGCCTATATGCCGGAATTGGCTACTGCCTGTGTGCTGTTTGCCGCTCTCCCAGTCATCCTCGCCATTTCGGAACGCTCGTTCTCCAAATTGAAAATCATGACGACGTATCTTAGATCCAATATCTCGCAGGACAGACTTGATGGCCTTGCTCTTCTTGTGATCGAACACGAATGTGGACAAATTGAATATTGATGACTTGATAGACACATTTGCGAACAGTAAAGTTGGAATATCCCAATTCGTGCAGTAATTCTCTGAAGAATAACAAACTACAGTACATTACTGCATTAGCATGCATAGGCGGCAGACCAATACATTTCGTTTTCTTTTTTTAAATCAAGACAATTTAGCTTGAATTAAAATATCCCTTGAACTATTCATCACTTAATGCACTTATCAGGGTAACCTAGAAACCTATAGACTATGTCACTGTGCATGACGTAGTACTTTCTTCACGATTCTTCATTGAATAGGCCTATGTAATTACAATAATTCTCTTATCTACAGTGTTAGTGTACACTGGCTATGCATGTAACTGGCCTATAAGTGACACGCCAAATTGGCCAATACATTCCGGTTTTTTCTGGTTCTGTCTTGAACTATTAATATGACTTGAACTATAGATTATATTATTGATAATAACGTTTAACACTCTTGTTTATTTTTACCTAACTGCAAATTTAAATAGCTATAGATGGTATAATGGTTAGCATGTTGAGATCAATCCCCGCCATGGGAGGAATTTGGTTCACGATTTCTGCTCTATGTATGCCCCTATCAAACTCAACTACTATGAGTACACTGACCGTACACTGTCGGTGGGAAGATGAGATGGCAAGGAAGAGGACTGGCCACCCACCCGCATATACGGCTGAAAATAAAGTCGCTAACACTTCATACCCATGGCTGCCTCAGGGCTAGCTTAAGTGACTGCTCCCCCTTCCTCATTATTTTCACTCTTTAGTCTTGTTAATTGGTAAGGGCCCAAGCATAGAGTGTCCAAGGGCCCCAGCTAGGTTGTTACGCCACTGATGCTAACATGTCGGGAATAAAAAAATTTTTTGGCGAGTCAGGTAGAGGCAAATAGATAGATTATCTTGTGCTGAAACTATACACAGTTGAGACTGGTACTTAGGCTGCATTATGGAGATATCTCGTGAAAATCATGATGCTTTGGTAAACCTATGCATCCTAAAGGTCCTGAAAAGTCAAATTTGTGGCCTAGACGTTGGGATGACGGCTGGATTCCAGTTACTTACTTACTTAACCATCTCTTTCGTACCATTGAGGACTTGGTCACTATTACTGTGTGTCATTATAAACTTGACCCGACAACCGACTGACAGATCATGACTAACTGGAAGCTCTTCACAAAGAAACATTACAACAGACATTAAATTACCACAGTGGTAGAAATAACTGACAGCATAACGGACATTAAATTACAAGTGAAATACGTTGTAAAAATTATAGAAAATAGACGCTTTGCACAATTTAAAGTTAAAGACCATCGCCGATAATGAAGACTTATTGACAAGAAATTCTAGCTGTCGCCTAAACATGTCTGTTTATAGCCCAAAAAATCCGCACAAATGGTCGAACTAATACAAAAAGTACCGCGTTTACGGCACATTTTCAATAATTTTTTAAGTTATGTTCCGAAATGAATTAAGTGATGCCTCTCGCTGAAAAGTTTTAAAATATATTTATCTTGAATACAAAAAAGTTTGTTGCTTTTATCCACAAGATGAACAATGCACTGCCTTTTTGGACCTTAACCTCCTCACTATATTCCCAGGTGCAATATACAATACAATTAGAAATTTATAGCGCGCTTTAACAAGACAAGTCTTGCACGAAAGCGCGTTTGCGCTGTGTTCTTAGTCATAGTGTAATGAGAATAGATGAGTTTTTAATGTTGATTTAAATTGGGCAACAGATGAACATTGACTGTTCCATTCTCTGGGTCCAGAGACAGCAAAATCACGATTTCCAAACTTCCTCTTGGTGCGAAGAACGGTAGGCTTAATTAGGTCTCCGCGCGTGGCCGATCTGTCCTCTAGGATTTGAAGCAGAGCCTTATATAAAAATATTTACTAGTTTATTCTAAATTTTCTAATTACTTTTAATTATCCATTATCACTCATGTTAGCATTTCTGCGTTTTTGTCAGATTGTTTTTCTTAATAAACGAATATAATAATATGCGAAGATCTCAAAGACTAAAAATTTCGTTGGATCTGCCTTTTGTACATGACGTCATTCATCGCTGACGTCATGATGATGATGACTCGGGAATATTAAGCCCATCTTGTTATCGTTGTCGTCTGATGGCGACTGTCATGGCGAACGAAGCGTCGTTGGCTGCGGCTGGGCTTCATTTCGACCTCATCAACGACGTCTGCATTCTCGAACCAGATGTTGCCGAGGAGACGAATCAGCTTAAAGACGAGTGCAAGGACTTCCTAGGAAGTTAGTAACCAGTAACCACTTACGAGTTTAGGCCTATTTTAATAATTATTATGTACTCCATGACTCCGGTACTCCCAGCCATCCGACTTACATGTAGGCCTACGTCGTCTTCTATGAATTCAACATCTCAATAAGCCTGACCATCACGCTCTTGCTGCTTCACCCTCACACTATCCTCATTCTCGTGTGGCTTCAAGATTAACTCCATAGGCGGTTGATGTTGACCGTAGATTATCTTAGTCTACGATTGAATTTTAGGTAGACTTAATCTTTGCGTAATCGTTCCGCGCACCAACTCTGCTCATTTTGTTCTGCTTGCAATAACAAGTGTTTTTTCTCCTAATGCTGTTCACAGTTCACCTGAAATGTTTACCAAAAATCCTGCAAGCGTTCTCTTTTCCCTTCTCCTTCTTCTCCTCCTCTGCCTAAAAATGCAATTATATCATTAAATGGGGGTACTTCTGTCTCTGCCCCTACTCTTTCGACATTATATCTTTTCTCGTGGGATTTTCGCACTGGGAGCGCCTCTGATTAGGTTGTAGCGTATACTATGAGAGGCGCTTTAGATATCCGTAAATACAATACACTACAATACAATTATTCTCTGTTGTTTTGTTTCCTCTAGCTGCCCGATAGCGCATTGGATAACACACTGGCATAGAGAGCGAGAGGTCCCGAGTTCAAGTCTCGTAGGGCGGACATGCTTTGTATGCTGCTATTAGCGCCGTGTAGGCCTATTGCAGGCTGTCTGTTCTGTTAGTAGTTCAGATTTATGTCTTCTGTCATTTGTGTTCAATTGTTTCAATTGCATAACATGTAAATGTGCGTTTTAATCAGGCGCTTCAATAAAGAAAGGATTATTATTATTATTATTATTATTATTATTATTATTATTATTATTATTATTATTATTATTATTATTATTATTATTATTATTATTACTTCTCTAAAGCTTGGTCAGGTTTATTTGTCCAACACAGAGTCCCGTAGTGAAGTGGCTCTCGATCCTCTTGTGGTTTTCCTCAATTCTCAGTAGGCTATTATAGTGCTTGGTTTCAGAAGTGAGTTGTCGCGATGCACTGTAACAGTTCTCATCCGAAAAATTAACTTGTCGCGTCTTTATGGTTCTAATGAATGTCGTCAGCTCCAACAGAAAGGTTAAAATGTTGTCCGATTGTTGAACTATTTTGGTGCTTCAGCCGTCGATAGATCCTTTGACCAGCGAACTACGCCGAACTACGCCCCAAACAGCCATGTTCTTTACGCAATCAGCAGGCCAACAATGTACCATTGATCCATTGTTGGTTGCTATAGTAAGTAAGTAACCAAAAGCAAGTATATTCTTTATTTAACCAGCCGACAAAACCGAACTCTGGGGCACATACATGTTAGGTAAACTGTTAAGACAAATAGCCTACAACATTTCAACCAAAAAAGTCTTCCTAATTATAGGTGATCAACATTGGGTAGGCCCTAAAATTCGGTTATGTGCTCTCGGTCTATGCCTTTATAAAAGTATGCTTCTTAGTGGCATGTAGTAGCCCATGCAGAACATGCCTCTGACTTCCCAGGACACGAAAGCAGAGTCGGGTGTCGGCTTGATGGCACATTTGCTGATAAGTGGGATTGTCGCTGGGAAGGTATCTCAAGCGGATCAGTTTATTTATTGCCGATTGGAGCATGTTCCTGTCCTAATGCCCAGCATAACTCCCCTATGCCGGTGCGGAGTAAAGCAGTTGGGCCACCGGCCGTAGTGGCTCGCATCACGTCAGAAAGCTTCATGCCATGGCTATAGCCCGTGGGTTGTTATGATGCGCAAAGCCAGCAATGAGCCCTGCACAGTGTTACCTCAACTAACGTTGTCAAGGTTTTATAGATATATGTAAATAAAGTTTTGTTAAGCATGTTACCCTTTTACCATTTTTATATCTTATGTAAGACGATTACAGACTGTTAACGAGTTTCAGCTCATCGTTCTAAGCTTGAATTTCTTTAGAAATGGAAGAAACTGAATCAATCATTAAGAGTTTCAAAGAAATCATCGATGCAACGACAGCCGAAACTGAACAAGCCCAACTACAGGTATCATCACCACCTGCACGTGATGTACTGTGATCACCATCACTTTCATCTCCAGCTTCACGAACACCGTCATCGTCACAGCCTACCTCTAGGACTTTGATTACTGTCTTGTGATGTAGCAATAAACGGACTGCACACCTGTTTAAGCTTAGGCCTACTGGTAGTAGCAGTCGAATGCAGTATAAGCAGTCTTGGCGTCGAATGTTTACGGACATTTGATTGCGGTCATGCATGCGAGGGACGTTCACGTCAATCTTAACTTAGCTTTCGTTTTTTAATTAACGCGATAGTTAATGCTGAATTAAACTACGGTCTAATTTCAGCAGTTGCCTATAGACGCCGAACCTTCTTTGTATAATCCAAACTGAAATTATGCAGAGTCTATGATCTAACCAACCCCATTACAACAGAACACTTCGAAGTATCATCGGCTAGCAACAGATGCACATTTGGCAACAAAGGTCAAGGGCATGCTTGACATGGATTGTCCAATGTCAAAACACAGACCCTGACCTTGACTTAGCACGTCTTGGTCTTGGCCTCGGCCTGGTCCAATGCCAAAACACAGACGCTGACCTTGGCCTAGTACGTCTTGTTCATGGCCTCATTGATATCACTGGTAATGAATCAGTTTACTTACTATGTTTTAAAACATTTGTTAAAGGTCTATTACGATATCGTAAATTCTCTTTCATCTAAGTTGGCATTAATCGTAAAAAAACTGGCACTGTTGCCACTGTTTCAGGCGATTGCAACGCGAGGTATGTTGAAGTCTGCTGTGAAGCAGAGGAAAACCAGGCAGCAACAGCTTCAGGCTTTGATTCTTGAAAGAAGAATGGAACTCGACAGGTAGGAAGGGATTCCAGTTAAACTGGAACTGTGGCTACTCCAACTATGAACATAACTTGTAAACCATATGATTCACCATACCTACTAAGCTACTACAGACGCTTTAAAGTTGTCCTAAACACATTTAAAATGTGCACATTGATTTTTGCATTACTGGCCTGCAAGGGTCTTTGCATTAATGGCTTACAAGGTGCGCGCGTCCGTAAAAGAATTTCGGTTATGTGATCTTGATCGTAATCTCGGAGGCACAGACTGTTCCATTAAGATATTTATCATAAAACAACTCCGCACACTGAAAAGGAAATTCGAAGTGAAACCTCCGTGTTCGAATACCGCATCAACGATGATGCTGGAACTTAGGATTTCAAATAGATCGTTTCTGTTACAAGTTTAGAATAGAAGACCGACTCCAGGGAATCCTCTTACAACCATTGTTATTTTCGTAGCAAAAACTAAAACGAAGACCAAAATAATAATTAGCTATTTGTTCATAAGAACTAAAAGAAGAAAGAAAAAGACATTTAAAGTGAAGCTAGATAAAAGCTAAAATGGGATGGTGTTGAACAAATAGAAACGAGAACAATTTTAAAAATTGAATAAAACCACGCGAACTCTAAAGAACCAGACTATACCCATTTCAAAGACCGATGCCGCGACATCAAAAGCCACGTGGACAGCTCTGTCAGCCATAAAACAGCTGCTAATGACAGATAACGCAGATGTCTTAGCGAAGTTAATTAATGAAGCAAATACGAGGATGGCAGTAAAGGTAATCGAGACGCCACCAGACTCCATATGAACGTTAACCCTTTGGAACTACTATGACCAAAGGGTCAGTCATTACAACTACTGCATTGAACCTATTATTGACGTCGTTAACCCGTTTGAATAGATTCTACCCCAGCGTCAGTAATTAGGCCTACACTTTGCGAAACATCCTGTCTGTAACTGAGACTAACTTTATCCCACTTTAAACTTCTTTTCTGGATTTAACTTAAGCTTTTTTAGTTTCTATCCTGAATGCTTGCTTTTGGCAAATCGTTAGATATGCATGCATTTCTAAAACTTAATTGCAACATTTTAAAATGAATGTTGAACTGAAACTAGAACTATAGCTGAAACTTAAATCATTGTTACAGCAAAGCTAAAATTAAAATGATTTGGAAAATAAAAAAATAAGTAAACTTAAACCAATTGGCTGCGACTGTAAATATTAAATTACAGCTTAAACTAAAATTACCAGATCTGAACTAAATAAAATCAAGAATAAAGAGATTTCCTGAAATATAATAACACTGCTTACAAGTTACAAATCTTCGCTCATACTGTGTTAATAAATGAAAACGATGTGCAATGTTGAACAGTGAACAGTACTGTTCTATTGTATGAATTTCTTTTCGTGTTGTTGAAACAGGTTGAAAGTAAGACAATTATCTTTGATGAAATATATCCAGGACACCAACGACTTCATCGAACAGTACATGTCTCAAAAGTAACGACGTCGAATTCAAAGTCCAATCGGTTCCTTATCTAATAATAATCGGTTCTTTATCTGATAATAATCGGTTCCTTATCTGAACAGCGTAATGCAGTGACTATGTACTTTTATTGATGTATAACGTAGTGCATTTACATTTCTAAACTTAAATGCAGTTCGACTGATATAATAATAAGTTGAAGTAATTATCTAATCAGCATACAGACTACAGCAATAAATTATTCTTATTCTATGTTAGGCATACTGTTAGGTCATGGACTGCGATTAATTTACTGTTTATACAATAGAACATTTAGAATGTCAAAGGTTTGGGAGAACAAGTCCGTCATTCTGTTGACTATGAGCGTCAAGCTCTTCTAAGTAGTCTAGTGCACCAATCCCGATTCTTATGAAAGTGTATTTGTATTTGGCAGATTTTGAGAGAGTGATCAAACAAGCCATATAAAAACACTCAATATAGTTTAAGTTAAGCAGTGAGCACAAATGGAATTTGTAATCGTCTTGGTAAATTTATATATCACGTAAAATGTCCAGAAAATGGGACTTTATTTAGAACTGCCTCCCGGGCAAAAACACAACATTATAATAATGTCTAAATTCAGCCATACAGCGTTAGGTTAAAGGCAGCTTTTGACGAAAATACTATAGATTTTTAACAAGGTATAACTGTTAAGATGTTTTGCAGGTGTTCGCTGATAGCTAGACAAATAGCCTACTCTACATAATATAAATAAACGGTCTTAATGTCTGCAAGAAAACTCACTTTTTTAAGGTTCGGAAAATGTTAGAGGTGACTCTAAACAGCCTTCAGTTAGCAACTATTTCTATTCCTTGCGCTTTGTTAAACATTATGCATTCAAGGTTGTGTCGAGAGTTATGTCAGATATGGTAATAGTCTATTATTAAATGTTTTTAATTACCTGGCAAATTTCACTATGTAAGCTGCATGACCACCTAGTTACAATGTTAATCTGCACTCATTCAGAGCAGACCTTACTTAAAAGTAGTAACGCCGTAAAACGCCTTTTATGAAAGTGCCCAGATAAAGTCTAAATGATGCATTGTGCATTTGGTGGCATTCCAAAAAAATGACAGGCCAGCACGATATATATTTCCAAGATATTTCGTCATTTCCCAAGGTTTACTTCTTGTTGAAGGCCCTGTATAACAGACAGTCCACGTATTCCACTATTTCAATGGCGGATACCACACTCGAGCCCCATACATGGTAATCTCCGTACATGGATAGATTACGACGAATCAAGGACGGATATTTAATATGGCAAAGAAGTAGCATTGATTTCCACTCGAGATGAAGTTCCATTGATTTCCTGTCAGTGCAACGTGTTCTGTGTATTCTATGAGGCTATTGCTTTTATATAGCTATAGCCTAATAATTATAGATCTAAGCGAAAGAGTAGCAGAGCTGACCATTCACTACCAAAACCCTCGATCATACGATATAAACTTGTAACAACAGCCTAAGTCTTTAAGATCCGACTGGACTATAACTAATTATTATTAGGCCTATAGCCTAGCTGAAAAACTAAATAAGACGCCTTCAACGTGAGCATGTTCTCTGATTTTAAGGCCGATCTGCGTACTCGTAAATCCGGCATTTCGTAATCTAATGCTACAGCAGCTTATATATGTAGTTCTCTGTACTACATCATTCATTCATTCATTTCAGATATTTATATAGCGCCCCTTCAAGATTTCTACTCAGAGGCGCTCCTGACTACAGCGCGGACACTGAATCGGAGTTTCACGCCGAAGCGCATGAGCAATTGCGAGTGAAGGACTTGCCCAAGGTCCCTACGCGGCGGCTTGAGGTGGATTCGAACCCGCAACCCTCCGGCTGCAAGGCACGGAACGAGTCTAGGAGATTTCCCCGGAAATTTCCTCCCGGAAATTCCCCCGACATTTCCCCGGAAAATTCCCCCGGGACATATCCCCCGGTCATTTCCCCCCCCCCCGTATCGCTATGTATGTATGTTTGTATGTATGTATGTATGTATGTATGTACAAAAAAATTAGTTCAAAACAGTTCAAATGTTTAATCGTCTAGTTAGAAATAAAGAAAGCTACGCTACATTAAAAATCATGTAGTTATAAAGCTATAAAGCTACATTAAAAATCATCTAGTACATTAAAGTTAAAATGTTTAATCGTCTACTTAGAAAGTTAGAAAGCTACATTAAAATCATCAATTCAAATGTTTCATCGTCTAGTTAGAAAGTTAACTAGCTACATTAAACAACCAACAGACATTGTGTTTACAGACTGATGTTAAGGGCAATTGCCTTCAAATAGTCTAAGATGTCACGGTTTTGGAAGTCAGAAACGATGTTGGAGATTCTGATCGAACAATCTTTGTATTTCTTCCTTGGCTGTTGTGGAGTGTGTCCTGCGAAGAGCTGGCTCAGCTGAACGTTGTTCAGGCTCTGTTCTCGCCTAAGGACGCGTAGGAAGCTCCAGATATTAGGATGGTTGCAAGACATGGCGGCTTGCATTTTTCTATTCCATCCTTCAACTGCGTTGTTTGTTCGTGGCAGGTTATTACAGACCTTCATGTGTGTATACTGTGTATATCTTCTCTTGGTATATAATGCTTTTGATCTGACTAATTGATTTCCTAATTGATATCCCTAACTGAGTCTTGTTATTTACCTACCTACCGCTTGACTGACTAATTGATTTCCTAACTCAGTCTTGTTATTAAACAACCAAACATCAAAAAGACTTGTTATGCTTTTGATCCCTAACTAATTGATTTCCTAATTGATTTCCCAATTGAGTCTTGTTATCAAAGTCAATCAAGCGATACGGGGGGGAAATGACCGGGGGGAAATGTCCCGGGGGGAATTTTCCGGGGGGGGGAATTTCCGGGGAATTTCCGGGGGAGAAATCTCCTGTTCCCGCACGGAACATACCCCTATACCACCGCGCCCCACATCTGAATACGCAGTCTCGGTAAACATCTGAATACGCATCAGTCTGAGCGTGTTGCTTGCGGATATTGAGTTGCTGCAGCACTACACACTGACAGTGTTTGGCAGAGCCATTCGCATGGACATCTGTGTACCTAGCTGTTTATTATTAGAAAGTAAATAAAAACGCAGCCCATCAGATCATTTTATCATCATTCTACCAAGACAGATAGCATAGCATTTGAAGTGACCATAATAACTATTTCTACTAAGAAGAAGAATGAGAGAGAATTCTGAAACTGACACCAAGGACGTTGCCTGTCAGTAACCGATCCTCTGCATAAGAACTCTTCAGGGCAACCGTAGGGCCTATATGTATCGATTTTCAAGACAGCCAATAGTTTGTAATCGAACTGAACATCCGACTGCACTGGCCAAGACCTTGTTGAGACACGCACTTCGCCATCACGCAATTCCTAGAAGACTTTGCTTGCTGACAATTTTTCCTACGCCAGCCAGTCTCGGTAAACATGTTTGTCTGATTTTGCCTATATGTAGATGGCTAAATCAATAAAACAGATGCAATCGCATATAATTGGACACTTGAACGAATAACCAGTTCAAAATTGCTACTATCTCTTTAACGAATCGGTCGACTGTAGATTGGACACATTGCTTAGTATATTCAATTAGTGGCCTACATCGTTTTCTAATTAAATCCAAATGCACAAGCGCAGCTTTATACTTACATTGAATTCGTCTTGCGGGACGGACATTGCCATAAAATGTGCTTCAACTATTTCTTAAATTTAAATTGTCCTTATCACTGTAGACTTAAAATTATTTGATTTATAATTAATGCTGTTAAGAAAATTAGTGGCCTAAGAAATGAGTGGCTAAGAAAAACTTTTGTGGGTTGTAGCATGTTCATTGTTGCATTGGCTAGCTTCCATTCTTAGTTTTGTATGCTCAGTTCAGTCAGTTGACGATAATAATTATAAAATGAGCAACGACTAAGTTTAATTAAACTACATTTCAAATTTGTTTGGCATTTCGGGCAAGGTTCATAATAATTAACCCCAGTCAGGCCTAAGCTACACTGCAATGCATTGGGTGAACACATTTTGTCATTTAATTAGGTCAATTTTTGAGAAGAACTACAGAATATGTCAATGTGTGCCTGTAGCGTCACAGACGGATGTTAAAAACGTCCCTATGCCAATGACCATGACCAACCGTCGTAGAAGTCTAAGATGTATGAGATAATGATGTTGACAGATGGTGATCGAGTGGTGGATATTAAGAAGCAAAAGGGATGGGATCATTGTCGCAGTTGAAACCTTGGCAGCAAAGAAGCAGAGAGGGTTCGTTTCTTAAAAAAGAAAGAAGATGAACAGCTGAAGATGATCGAAGGCAGGCCTAAGTGTGGCGGCAAACAGAAATTGAATTGCAATGCGACTTTTGACTAAGAGCTGGGAACGAACTGAAGAGCCAACGATGTCATCGATGCCGCTTATAACTTCGTCACATAGAACGCAGATCAAACTCGACGCTTTGACCTTCATTCATTACCACTCCACATGCAGAGCAGGAACAGCAATAGACTGACAGATATTAAGAGCTTTCTGATTCATCTACTTCAATCTTCAGAGATCCGCTTGATTTAATATGCTGAGGTTTCCTAACAGAAGATAGGCCCGTCATGACTTTGACAAAGTATGTGCATATAGCCTTTCGGCTACAAAGTAGAACTTCAGTGTAGAGAAGTCTCAGATTGAAAGCTTTCTTGATCTGGCTCCACGAAGTCTCGACCTCGTCTGGAAATCGGCTTTCAAGTCTTCACGGTGGAGAAATGCCCCAAACGGCGTACTGGGTTAAACACTATATAGGACAATAAACAACGGGTAAACTAAAATGCTAACATGGTAATTTCTGATGCAGGGCAGACGATAGGATATATCGTTTGGACAGCAAGTAGGCCCTACTCAGTGATTGACAGTAATACGCACATAATCGTGAATTGGTTTGTCTTTTTTGCGTTTAGCTGAGTTTATAGCGCATATTTGAATCGCCCACGCTCTTAGCACTTAAATCGTCTAACTAAGCTATCCGAGTAGGACTAACTGGGAACGCCACGAGTTTCTGCACGAGTGAGACCACTCCAATCCTTCATGGCAAATAGAGAAAATTTAACTCTCTGTTTAAATGGGTTTTCATGTCTCCACCAAAATAGGGTAACTAATATCTATGAGGTCTCGCTCCCCAAGAGGTCCCTCAGTTATATATATATATATATATAAACGAGATATGCCTACACGATGGATGGTTGAAAGTACGGATAGCACATTTTTATACTGAGGGGGCGAATTGTCAAGATAGGCCGCTGCCATCGATTAAACTGTTGGGCCTTGTCTGCATGATAAGCACAGATGGGCGGCAGTCATGACGGTCTTAATGTGGAGGCGATCTCCAATATCGCTTTACGTCCTAGATAGTCCATCAATAGGAGAACTTCACCGAAACAATCAACTCTGGGGCTATAATAGCCATATATAATTATAGCCCGCCTCCTCAAGAGCCAACGATGTCATCGATGCCGCTTTAACTTCGAACAAACTCAACAAACTCCCGCCAGTGTAACGACAAATATCCGATCCATCCTAGAACTCACCGAAACCTCACCTCTTGCTATCTTTCCACAGGTCTTTAACTCAAAACTGAAAACACTGCTTTTTCACAAATCCTATCCCGATTCCTTCTCCTCTTCCCTCACCTCCCTCAAATGCCATCAAATCAAATAATCGTTTATTCAAAACGATAGTTGACAAAAGACGCGACTAGTTACACAACGTCGTTCAACAATTAGTAGAGCAGTTGCAATTTCAATTCTAGACACCATCCACCCTAGCAATCGTCTGACTGTCTGCCTGCCAGACCATTTGGATTTTGATCCTCTGCCTATCGATATTTTATATTCAAATTGTGCCATCAGGCCACGTATGGAAGTTGTCTTCCGTCGAGTTTGTTCGTCTGATGCATGATGACGATCGTCTGCTTCTCTCGCGCCATTCTCGAATGTTCCATCGAATCCGCCATCATCGTCGCCTCGTCCGTTCGGTCCGTCGTCCCTTCCACTTCCGGTCCGACGACGGCCGACGACAGTCTTCCGGTCAGCGTCGGCGTGATGTCGGGCATCGAGTTGTTGCGGCTGCGGATACACTCGAGCGATTCACCGAAGAAGCGTTCCACTTTGCTGGACGACATGCGCGAGTGCGACGGAGACGGTCTGGACGCGGCAGGGGACGATGCGAGCCCCGGCGACAGGTGGGACCTGGCACCGGGCGAATGGAAGGGCGACAACACGGCCGAACTGAACGTAGGCGACGTCGATCGGATGTCGGTGAGCGACAGACGATCGGCGTTGTCGGAGACGGACGTTGGCCGCCACTGAGCGCTGCTCAACGACCGGGCGACGATGGCGGGCGAGGCCGAGAAGAGGGCGAAGCTGTTGGATTCGGTGATGGGAGTGAGAGACAGAGGAGGAGGCGATCCGCGGGGTAAAGGACTTCCGCAGAAGGAGGCGTTCGGGGCAGAATGGAAGCGCGTCGTTCGCGTTGTCAACTTCCGGTTGTCTCGACTGGACGCCGCTGAGGCTGTCGGGAAGACAGAGACAGTGGCAGAGGACAGAGGACGACGACAGAGGACAGCGAGAGGACGCAGCTTCAACTGGTCTCTGAACAGCAAGAGGACAATGGGATGCAGCGAAGACATCAGCACTTGGAGGCCCGAAGTGACCGTCAGCCACTCGGCCTGGGATCCATCGGCCAGCGCCGTCGACACGGCCAGCAGACCGTAGGGAAGGCAGCTGACCATCGACGCCGCTCCGATGACCGTCAGGAGGCGCGTCACTCTCTTCTCGGCGACCACTTCGTCCGTCAGAGGGCGCCTCTTCGTCGACCTGTTCAGATCTCGCAGCACAACCGAAGACACGGACGACACGCTCCTTCGCGAGACGGTACTCAGACGAGAGTTGTGCGAGATTCGGACGGCCAGACGTATAAGCGAACTTTGGCGCCGGTTCTTCTGCTCGAGCAGACGGACGATGTGGTCGACCTTGTCACCAAAGGCGCGATACGTTCCGTAGTTGACGGATAGCGGAAGTAGCGATCCGACGATGAAGTAGGCCAGTCTGTAGCAGACGGTGAAGATGTCTCGATTGGTGGAGTTCAGTGCACAGATGAGCGAACGGTCGTCGACCTCGAAGGCAGAAGAGCCGAGCAGCAGAGGGAGCGTCAGCAACAGAGACAACAGCCACGATGACGTCACCAGCAGGCATGCGTACTTCCTGAATTCGCGATCGCGCATGACAGAGACGGGGAACTGAGATAGCGATTGGTTCTTCACTTCGTTCAGTTTGCGATCGATGAAGAGAATTCTACAGCAGATGCAACAAAACAGTAGACGATCGAAACTTCAAACTATTCATCTGCTTATTTTTGTTTGCAGTGTTCTATTTCATTTTCGATATCGCGACAATATTATTATAGGCCACATATTTGCAAGGTTTCAATCAACGATGCTAAGCAATTCTGCATTAAAGACTTAAACACTCACTGAAACTACTATCGTCTGATAAGAAGTTTAAACCTGAGTGCTATGCATTAATGAAGCATCCTCAAGTAATCAACCCCTTGCAGATTTTGAGTAAATTTGTTCGCCTATATGACACATTCGAAAAGCGGCAAAAACAAGGGTGGTCTAAATGCACGAATACAGCAGTGTCAATTAATCGTGAAAATTCTGCATGATTTAGCCTATAGGCGCTGAGCAATACTAGATTAACACTAACGATCATTCAAAAATTTAATGCGTCATATGCCATGACAGAAGATGATTGGCCCCAACGTATTTAGTCGGCCAGCGCATGAAACGACACGAGGGACATAATTAGATTTGCCAGGCTTTGAAATGTACCGTCAGACAGCAGACAGTGGTGAGTGACTTAAGCTGGTTTTGTCATCTGCTCATCAGTTACAAGTATAGTTATCTATGTCGCGTATCGAAGCTATAACATTCGGCACGCATAAGGTACGGACATATTATATGCTCAGAGGCAATAATTGGCAGGTGGCTGGGGAAGCCGCACCTAAACAGTATGACTAATGATAAGAGAAAGTGGATATTACAGTCTAAGTACTCCTCCCAGTTGCTCTGTACATGACTGTTAGTCACATGGAAATTGCTCTCATGAGACTCAAGAGCGATCAGCATTAAGACAGAATGGACGAATTTTAAGGAGGAGGAGGAGGGCAGGGAGGAGGAGATGGTGGAGGAGGAGATGGAGGAGGAGATGGAGGAGGAGGTGGAGGAGGAGATGGAGGAGATGGAGGAGGAAGAGCTCTGTAAAGAGAAGAGACCACGAATTTCACGAAACTACACTGTATGTGCGGATGCAGGAAGCAATAAATTAACAAGATCCTCTTAGTCGCAGAAGGCAGACTCGTTCTATCGCACAATTGTTTTTACTTTTACTTGTGTCAAGATTTCAGCCATGAACGTTAATTAATGAGAGCAAAATTCTGCTGCACGCAGAGGGAATCAGTTTTAGTCAAGAGCACCGGGTTTCTAATCCTATATTATCAAAATGCAAAAGCAGGAATATCAGACGATGATGCATGTCAGTTAGATAGTGGTCAGATCAGGTCAGCGTAGCTGTTCTTGAAGAACTATCTGACCAATAAACAGCAAAACATTCACCAGTAGAGAATATTTTCTCTATTGTAGTGAAATCCATCTTAGGCTTTAATTGAAAGGACGCGTTCTTTGAGCGTCTTCCGCGTTTTGACATAGCTCTTGAGTAAAGCAGTCGAAGGAAACAATTTGTGGACTTCGCGTTTTAAAGTCGAAGCCAATTCATTGGACGATTGTTCATGTATCACTACTCAGTTGACAAGGATCGATGTCTATTTCCTTGACCTATGCACGATGTCCTTCAACACCGTAGAGAATTCTTACGACAAATAAAAATATCAACAACAACAGCAATAGGAACAACAATAACCGCAATCATCGTAATGAAAGAGCGACGCAAAGAATCGATCAACCGCTTAATATTAGGCCTATAATGATTACTTATGGATCTAAGAACTGCTTTCCTTGTCTGAAATGTTTCGTTGATTAATGGAATTAGTTAAGTGATGAGTGAAGATTACGAGAGCGAACCTCTCGATCGAAAACATCGACAGTGTGGCGTTACGGACACAGCCGAAGATAGCGAGTCCGAATCCGTATCCGACGCATCCATGAGGTCCTAGGGGCCATCGCTCGCAGCGCATCCGGTGCAAGATGGCGGCGTTGTAGGTGAGACTTAGGAGGAGATCAGCGGTCGCCAAATTCAGCAGCAGGGCGTTCCTGGCCGAGGCGATGATGCCCGGCCTCTGAATCAGGCGACTGATGAGGATGACGTTGAAGCAGACTGACGCCAGAACGGCCGTCAAGCAGACGACCATAGTCGCCGTTCGATGGCGCGAAATGAAGGAGGATTCGAACCCGGATGACACTGCTGGGCGACAGTCGGTCGTCGTCTCATTCGTGAAGAGGTCGTTGAAAGGAATGCAGTCGACAGACACCGCCAATGTCTCTAATTCGCTGGTTGTGTTGTTCATTGTCAGCGAAACGATGAAATAGACTGGTCAACTACTTGCGATTAGACTTCTGATCTTATGATGACCCAGACCCAGTGTGATCCAGCCACAGCCACAGCCAACTCAGTTCAATGCAATCTAGCAGTGTAACTTATATATAGCGCTTCCATAGTCCATTCTAGTATAGGGAAAGAGGTTGCTGATCGAAGGGGAAATAATCCGCAGACAACATAGCTCAAGGAAATGGCTTCCAAAATGAAACCAGAACATTTGTCATGCAGAGACAGCGTGAGCACATTTGACTTAAATTCCGAAACGAGTAGACGTCTCACGACGATGTAGTTCCGTAATAATATGATACTTTAGAGTCGCATATATAATGAAGATCATGACCGTCTGTTTGTTACGCCAAGGCGACAACGCTTTTCAATGCTAATAGCCTACTGTTGCTGAGAAACGCTTTTCCTATCTGCATTTGCTTTTCGTTCCATTAGTTATTTAACGCCATCATTTGAGTTCACAGAGCGCTCACGTCGGCGTTTTATCTGATCAGACACACAGTGTTCTCTCCCCGAAGACTATACTTGCTTTCCAAAGTCGCAACAGACCCTAAACAATCAAATTGCTGAAGTTTAATTTCATTTTGATTTATAAAAGCGATCACTTTCCTTTTCCGATTGTAAATAATGCAGGGAGCCAGCGAAAGTAAGCGACCAGGACAAACCGTCGTCTTGTAGCCACCAATTAGCCCAACTCTTAGCTTAATCAGAATGCGTCTGACGGGTGGTCCATGATAAATACTGCATGTTCAAATTCAACACGCCCTGCAGCCGATGCTGTAGAAGGAGATCTGTCTGTCATAGCATCAGGCAAAAGGGTTGGTAGAAAAGCTACTAAGAAGAGCAGGAAGAGGAGATGGGGGAGGATGCAGATGAGACCGAAACGTTGGAGCATCGATCAACATATAGGGTGGAGGGGGCGCCTCCTCCTAAAAGGAAAATCTCGTCCAGATTCTACGAGTAACTTCCGGTTATCTGAAAACGACATTTCGCCTAATAGATCGACTTTCCCACCGCCGCTCAATCTACGGAACTCATACCTGGGTATAGAGATGACGAATGACCTCATCGCCGTGCTAATAGGGTGAGAAGCCAGAGTACGAACGACTACCACAGTTGGCCAGAGGGAACTGAATTCAGTAAGATATTCAGCATCCCTGATTATTACCAGTAAATAAAGTGACGTAAATACGTGTCGTTAATGTCCATAGACATTTAACAGTCCTATTATCCGCTATACAATAATACGGGCGACTCTTAATGCCTCGATTGGTCACAGTCCATGGAGTATAACGCCCACTGGCGCCAAATTAGACCCCTCTCCTTGGGCTTACTGTAGGGAAAACACCATAGGTTAAAAAGAAGTTATGTATATGTATGTATGTATGTATGTATGTATGTATGTATGTATGTATGTATGTATGTATGTATGTGTGAGCACTTGTTATAGCGCCCCTTCAAAATTTCTACTCAGAGGCGCTCCCGACTACAGCGCGGACACTGAATCAGAGTTTCACGCCGAAGCGCATGAGCAATTGCGAGCGAAGGACTTGCCTAGGTGGATTTGAACCCACAACCCTCCGGCTGCAAGGCACCGAACATACCTCTACACCAGCGCGCCCCACAATATGATCAGAGTCTATTGTTAACTAGCCTTTTTCCAAAGTCAGAGCTGCGCGATAGATACTGGTTAGCGTATATATATATATTGAGCCGTCAATCGAGAGGTCTAAGTTCAAATCCGCCAGGGCAGAAATTTGATTAGAGATTTCTGCTCAACTTGTGCCCACTTGCCAACTCATATATAGCAAGGACACTGACCATGTATACACTGTTGGTGAGAAGATTAGTTGGTGAGGCAGAGGACTGGTCAACCGCCTTCATATGCCGAGGCTAAGAAAATGAATTCGCTAACACCATAGGCTACCCATGGCTGCTTCTGAGGGCTATTTTAGAAATCTTAATTCACGGTGATTGCATTCACTCTCATCGCAGCGAAGGACCAACTACGGCTGAAAACCACACAGACGCAAACGATATAGGTCTTTATCTTACTCAAAACCTATGCATTCGAATCTTGCCTGAAATAACCTAGACATTTCTCCTATAATATATATATATATATATATATATATATATACACTGTGTCCGGATAAAAAGGGACCCCTTTTGTAATCATGAAAATAAACTAGTAAATATTCATCGATTTTTAAAATTCCAAAACCATTTTAATCCTGAGATAATTTGCTAACATGGTTAAAATGTAAAATTTCCTGTCATCAAATAATTACGTCATAATGACGTCATTTGCATCAAAATTTAAGTATGACAAAAAATTGTTGCGTCGGATGATCGGATCGTCGTAAAACGGAAATCCATTTAACAGAACCAGGCGGGAAAATAAGTGGAACTTATCCCCGTGATTGTTTGCTGTCGGAAAAATTGTTGTTTGATATCCAGGGTATATTCGGATTATTACACATTCCAACAAGATGGCGCTCTAGCTCACCGAGCTCGTGAAACTGTTGAACTGCTGACAAAGGAAACTCCGGATTTCATGCCTCCTAATCTTTGACTGCCAAACAGCCCGAACTTTAATCCCGTTGATTACAAGATTTGGGGACTAATGCAATAGAAGGTTTACAGGACAAAGATCAGAGACATTGAAGAACTCCGTGCGCGTATTGTTAATGCATGGGATGAATTTGATCAGCTGGTTATCGCTGCTGCCTGTGGCGCGCTCGTCTTGAAGCTTGTGTTGAGGCAGAAGGTGGACACTTTGAGCACGCCTTGTAGTCTAATATTATTCAAATATAAAAATTAAATTAAACTAAAATTTATAATTGATGAATGACAGTTTAAAATAATATTGAAAATTTTAGATGATTTTTGTGCCGTCCTTGACACTTGAATTTTGATGAAAATGACGTCATTATGACGTCATTATTAAATAACAAAAACTTTTATACTTTAACCAGTATTTAGCAAATTATGTCAGGATTAAAATGGTCTTGGAATTTTAAAAATCGATGAATATTTACTAGTTTATTTTCATGATAACAAAAGGGGTCCCTTTTTATCCGGACACAGTGTATATATATATATCTTCGTTAATTGATTATTCGGGATGTCACACCGCATCCAGGTACATCCCTACACACGCAACATAGGGCCTGTATACGCATGAACACTCAGGTACAGATTACCACTCTGCGCTGGTCTGTAACTGCACAACTGATCTCTACCCGCGTTCATGTTTCCCGCGTCATCCAGTACATCCTGTTTTTAAATGAGTAGACAACTGTAAACATGCAAAAATTCATAAGTTTTGAGACAATTTCATGGCTCAAGTCGTGTCCTCACGTTGCTTGCAATCCGTCAGCTTAACTTTGGTCATTTCTGAGGTAGCCAACATACGTAAACTAGAATTAGAATTAACTGCTGAAATTTGCTAATCAGGTAGCTCATCGATTAGGAATTAGCTGTATGTCTAAAAATGTATAATCGATTAGCTAATCGATTAGCTAACTTGCCAATCAATTAGAATTAGAATTACCTACTGAAATTTGCTAATCGATTACGATTGGAATTAGCAAAATCTTGTAGTTAATAGATTGGAATTAGAATTAGCTGTTTGTCAAATCGATTAGCTAATCGATTAGAATCTAATCGATTAGTTACCCATCTCTGATGTATGTATGTACCTACGTACGTATGTAGTATGTATGTATGTATGTATGTATGATTGTATGTATGTATGCATGTATGTATGTATGTATGTACGTATTTATATATGTATTTCAGTAGGTAATTCTAATTCTAATTGACGGTCGCTAGGATTCATCGAATGTCCAAGTTAGTCGGAGAATGTTGCAAATGTCTTTTGGAGAGTCTTGATGTAAACAACGTTATCCACCTTCTGGATCACAGTTTGCATTTAGATGAACAGCAACTCCAGAGCGCATGTCTTCAACTGATTTCCGTTAATGCAAAAGCTGTTCTTACTGGAACAGAGATTTTGTCTGCATCTCGACTGGCAATGGAAGCTATACTTGAGGCGAAAACTATTCCAGTAAGAGAGTCAGTCATTTATGAAACCACTGTTAAATGGGCTAAACACCAACTTCAGAGTGCCATACCAGCAGAAAATCCGACTGACCTGCAGATCAGAGAGGCACTTGGCGACCTACTGTACAAGATCCGCTTTCCAGTTATGAAACCAAGTGAATTTGCTGAAATTAGTGCAGGGAATAATGTTCTGACAGCAGAGGAGAAAGAATCAATCTACTACTTCTTAGTGACAAATAAGACAGGCTGTCAACTGAAGTTTCCAATTACGAGGAGAATCTGTGAAGATGTCTGGATAGATCGAACAGCTAACCTTCAAACTTATGAACGGTCTTCATATTCAGGACCATTTGTTGGACCATTTGTTGATGCAATTAATTTCAAGACCAATCAAGACATTCTGCTAACTGGCATTGGTTTATATACGGGACACAATGAGAGAGGATATGATGTTGCTGTGGAAATCTTGCAAGCTGCCAATTCATTGTTCAAGAAGAGAGTGACAGTTCCATATACTGGAGATTCAACTCCGTCTAAAATCTTGTTGGATGACCCAATAGTCATTCCAGCTGGAGTTATTTATTCAGTAAAGGCTTTGCCTTATGGTTCTATCAGCTATAATGGCTATTCTTGTCGAGCAGTGTGCACCAAAGAAACGGTCACATTTACGTTTTACAAGAACTCTGAATCAGTATTTACTACTGATACTCGTGGCCAAATTCCACGATTGTATTTCTGTTTTTTGTAAAACAATTTTTTTAGCAGACTTAACTTTCATAATGGTTTATGATGACAGCTTGGGACTTTTACTTAGACGTTGTTATAATCGATTGAGATTTCTATAATTTGTAAAGCAATTTATTTCAAAAGCCTTAAATTTCAGAATGGCTTATCCTGACAGCTCAGGAGGACTTTAACGGAGCTGTTGTCATTATCGAATGACATTTTTGTAATTTGTAAAGCAATTTATTTCAAGAGCTTTAAATTTCATAATGGGTAATAGTAAAAGCTCAGGACTTTAACGGAACTGTTGTCATAATCAAATGACATTTTTGCAATTTGTAAAGCAATTTATTTCAAGAGACTTAAATTTCATGTTGGCAGAAACCTCGAAACAAATTTCTGCTCTAGCGGAGATTTGGATCCCCGACCTCTCAGCTGATGGTCCACCATACTAACCATTAGGCCTATAGACTATTACTCACCCACAATTACCGAATAATTCATACCAGGAACTTCTAAGACTAAAATGGGTGACCAGGTCGCTGGTCTGCGTAACTGGAACCATCTTCCTGCATCTATGCAAGAGGCCAAAAGTCTTGTTTTAAAATGCATTTAGTAGTTTCAGTTTAACGACACTGTGTGATGACAAAAACCATTAGCGTACGTCCTTTCTCACTGTATCTATCAGATTCTATATATCTATCTATCTGTCTGTCTGTCTGTCTGTCTGTCTATCTATCTATCTATCTATCTATCTACAGTATCTATCGATCGAGAGACAGGTTGGCACGGACGCAACTTGCTACATATATAAAATTTAATGTTTAATGTCGATTTCGACCAGTTGATTATGAGAAGGGCGACGCTAATGATCTTTGTTATCACAGTGTCGTTAAATTAAAACTGCTACTTACTGTCGCTAGGGCCGTATTTACTTAGGTGGAGGCCCCAGTGCACCGCTGGTGGTATAGGCCCCTTAGCACGCCGCAGGCCAGACGCGGATGATGCCTGAAAGTCTGCAGTTATAGGCTGACGACTCGCGAAACACGATCGACGCGTCAACTTCAGCATAATCCTCAAAACAAAGCTGTAATAATTGAAGCTTGGGTAATCTGTCATGTTAGCGTTCTAAATTATTCGCCCATAGTAGGCTATCATTATCATTTTTCATCAATCCAATTTCTACTTTGGTAAAAAAAATCCTTTTAATCAATCCAGCTTCTATTGAGGCAATAATTATTTTTCATCAGTCTAACTTCTATTTAAACAAAAATTATTTTTCATTAATCCAACTTCTATTTAAGCAAAAATTATTCATGAATCCGACTTCTAGCCTATTTAGCAAGAATTCCTCTCGTCAATCCAACGTGTATTCCACCAACGTTTCTCAAAAATGAAACTGATGAAGAACAGACTTCGCATATTGATGGGCAATGAGCGGTTGTCCCACCTGGCTCTGATGAGCATAGAAGTTGACATTCTGCGTGAGATCAACTTTGAGGATCTGGTGACCGAATTTTTCTACTTTGCGAAGTAGAAAACAAGCAAAGTTCCACTAGGCCTAATTTGACATGACTTCACGCCGAGACAAATTAACTTCTGACCTTTTAAGTTTTAACTGTTTCTTAGTTTAAGATATTTTTTAAACTGCGTCTGTTCGCACGGCTGAAATATTTCATAATCAATTAGGCCTACGGATGAAAGTCATGAAACCATGACTTATATACGAGACATAGGCTAAAACTTGAGACCGCGCTATGAAATTGTCCTGGGCCGAACGGATAACTAGGCTAGTTAATCTGAAGTGCCAAACAGATCGGAAGTTTTAAAAAAAGCACACAGGATCCCAGGCCGACTGGCTGACGGTCACTTCGGGTCTCCAAGTGCTGATGTCTTGAGACAATTTCATGGCCCAAATCGTGTCCTCACGTTGCTTGCAATCCGTTAGCTTAATTTTGGTCATTTCTGAGATAGCCAACATACGTAAACTAGAATTAGAATTAACTGCTGAAATTTGCTAATCAGGTAGCTCATTGATTAGAATTAGAATTAGCTGTTTGTCTAAAAATGTATAATCAATAAGCTAATCGATTAGCTAACTTGCCAATCAATTGGAATTAGAATTACCTACTGAAATTTGCTAATCGATTACGATTGGAATTAGCGAAATCTTGTAGTTAATCGATAAGAATTATAATTAGCTGTTTGTCAAATCGATTAGCTAATCGATTAGAATCTAATCGATTAGAATCTAATCGATTAGTTACCTATCTCTGATGTATGTATGTACCTACGTATGTATGTATGCAGTATGTATATACGTACGTATGTATGTATGTATGTATGTATGTATGTATGTATGTATGTATGTATGTATGTATGTATGTATGTATGTATGTATGTATGTATGTATGTATGTATGTATGTATGTTATGTATGTAATAATGTTATGTATGTATGTATGTATGAATGTACAGTATGATATGTATGCATAGTATGTGTGTATGTATGAGCACTTGTTATAGCGCCCTTCAAGATTTCTACTCAGAGGCGCTCCCGACTGCAACGCGGACACTGAATCGGAGTTTCACGCCGAAGCGCATGAACAATTATGTGCGAGTGAAGGACTTGCTCTATAGGGGTCCCTACGCGGCGGCTTGAGGTAGATTCGAACCGCAACCCTCCGGCTGCAAGGCACCGAACATACCCCCTATGTGTAATGTTATGTATGGCAATGTATGTATGTATGTATGTATGTATGTATGTATGTATGTATGTATGTATGTATGTATTTATGTATGTATGTATGTATGTATGTATGTATGTATGAATACGTGTGTATGTTTGTGTATCGATGCATGTACGCATGTATGTATGTATGTATGTAGGCTTTTAAGTTTTTATGTATTTATGTACTTATTCATGACAGAGACAAATGACGAACATGAAAGAACGAATACCGACGGAAAGGTTATGCTATTAGGTCATTAGGTCATAATAACGTTGGCAGAACAGAGAGATGGACAGGAAAGCCTACGCAGAAGAGAACAAGAGGAATAATTTATTGCTGTGCTCAATCATATTAAGCATAATAATAATGTTCAAAACGCCGCGATACATGTATGTTTGCATCGTTGTATGCATAAAGATACTTGATATAGCGCCTTTTAAAAACCTAAAAAAAACGATATGTGTCTTGTTATTCATAGACAAATCTGAAGTGAAATTATAAAAAAACAAGCTAGAAATGGCATACAATGTGCAGTCCACAGTTAATCCATCTGCGTTCATGTTGTAAGGCTATTTAGACGCGATCCGCTGAACGTCGTCTCACTTTACTATATAACACATGGACGGCAGACGCTGCTTATTAAAGCCACGCATTTACAATATACATAGATCAACGTATGCGCGTGTTGAGTAGCCTATACGTAAGTCTACGATAATAATTATGATATAATAGATAATAATAATAATAATAATAATAATAATAATAATAATAATAATAATAATAATAACAATAATAATAATAACAATAATAATAATAATAATAATATTAATAATAAGAATATTATTATTATTATTATTGGTGTTCATGTTGTAAGGTCATTTTATATTATTACAATTATTATTTTATTGTTTACTAATAAAGTATGCAATTGACCGTGTGAGGATGACCGTTAACTCCAGAACGAAAACGCTCCTCATATAGTTTCTTAGAGCCTGAGGGATTATATCTACCTCGGGCGAAAAAAAACTAATAATAATACAGCGCTCTTATTAACATGCACTTTTCGTGCTTCTAATAAAGTTGCAAAATTTGCCAAATAGATCAACGTATATATAATTATGCGCGTGTTGAGTAGCCTATACGTAAGTCTACGCTGATATAATAATAATAGGCCTAATAATAATAATAATAATAAATAATAATATTTGAGGGTGGGTCCGGTCGAAACCAAAGAAGGAAATACGATAAGAGACAACAGCTTAAGGAAATAAGTCAATACATAGATATCATAGGCTACTGTGACGACGGGGTCTTCGAACTCAGGTACCAGGATGACTGCCCCCAGTCCCGTTCTCTCTCGAATGGGTATACGTCGGCGGAGTTAGGCTGATGATGGTGTTTCAGGAGACGAATCAAATGAATTGAACAACTTTATTTCTGATCAACGAACTTCAACGTTGATTATTTCGAAGCGAAAACAAACGTGTTTTGCGCTAATGGCTCAACGCCAAAATGTACGGTCTGTTTAACACAACTACGCTGTGACGATAAAAGCCGAATCCATGACGGTGAAAGTACAGTCCGTGTGGCGCAACTTCCGAATCGATTGTCGACGTCACTTTCGTCGCAATTATACGTTCTATCGAACGTCGTGTATAGAAATAGCGTTCGCAATCGTCACAACTCCAGAGCAGTTCGTAGCTTTTAACCGAACCATCTTTTGGTACAACGTTACTAGTGTTAACTGCGAATGTCGATCGTCGAACTCTGGACTCAGAGGTAGAACTTCCAAGGACGGCGTGTAACTCCCGGACGACGTCCGTTCCCGGATTCTCTTCGCTTCTCCTTTTATCGGAGGCAAGAGCAGGGACAAACAGAGGCAAGAGCAGGGGCAAACAGAGGCAAGAGCAGGGGCAAACAGAGGCAAGAGCAGGGGCAAACAGAGGCAAGAGCAGGGGCAAACAGAGGCAAGAGCAGGGGCAAACAGAGGCAAGAGCAGGGGCAAACAGAGGCAAGAGCAGGGGCAAACAGAGGCAAGAGCAGGGGCAAACAGAGGCAAGAGCAGGGGCAAACAGAGGCAAGAGCAGGGGCAAACAGAGGCAAGAGCAGGGGCACACCGGCTCGGAGGCAAGAGCAGAGCAGGGGCAAACAGAGGCAGAGGCAGAGCTGAACCGAACCGAGCAGAGCAGAGCAGAGGAAAACTTGGTTAATGCAAACTGTCGATAAGATAATCTGTTTTTTGCGCATATTTAATTAATGCAATCAGCAATACAAATAGCTTTGTAAGCTAAAAATTGTTTTATTTAAATTTTAATTGGTGAAAACTTTTGCGGGGAATGTGATGTCCAGCGGGGGTGAGAGAAAACCTGCGGGGATGGAGCGGAGATGGGAAAGACTTAGGCCTATAGCCTACTTGTGGCGGGGCGGGGATGGGGACGAGATTGTCTTCTCACGTCACTCTCTACTCTGATGTCAAGACTCAAATTGACTAAATATGATTCTTTGATATGCCTATATATATATATATATATATATATATATATATATATATATATATATATATATATATATATATATATATATTCGTACAAAATTAATATTTAAAGAGCACAATATTCTAAAATTGAATAATATTACAAAATATTAAATTGAACTATTCCTACTGTTATCATTATGGGCTTCTTCCATCACTGTTTGATAAATATTTCCTTAAGGGTGTAGCTATCCATGGACATGATACTAGAGCATCCTGTAAATATCGAACCCCAGGGGCACGAACCAGGACTAAGCAGTTCTCAATTAAATGCTCAGGTCCACCACTTTGGGATTCTCTTCCTCCAAATTTAATAAATATATTACACATGGCTCAATTTAAAGCTCAACTGAAACATTATCTCTTGAACACATAAAAAGAATATGACTCGATAGATTGTACCTGTAGTTAAGATTGTTTATGATACAACTGTGAACATTATAATCTGTTTTGTTTTGACTTTTTGTTTTGTTTTAAATCTTGTACTGCAATGTTTTGTTATTTAGTTGTTTGGCTATGATTTAGCCCTAACATTGTTATTTAAGTTGAATTTTCTATAACCATATGATCATAAAAATCGTCCTGCCATCAGTAAATGTAATGTGGAAAAGGGGCAGCCCTGCAATAGCGGATTATTTTATCCTTTAGGGCTGTCCTGTTGACGGCATCAGCAGATTAGGCCTTTTTGAAATGACTGATTGTTAATTAATTGTGCAGTTGTTGAATTAATAAACGGCTGATTGATTGGTATGCTTACATAGCTTACGCCATCTACGTCATTATTCCAGAGAATTGATTGCATAAGACCACGGCAGGCTTATTTGCAGGCAATTAGTCAAACTTGCGGTTTAAATTGGTTCTACATGCTGATGCACTCAAACGATAAGAGTTCAATGGAGTTCAATGGAGTAAGGCCAAGCAGAGAAGAAATGCTTTTAGCGATTATGTCTGTGACTCTGATTTTACATCCGGGACCTTTGCAGGTCAGATCTATCATTTTGCACCACAAATCCAGAATGAATTTGGCTTTGTTTGCCGTCGAGAATTTACTCTGATGCCCGGATGACAGTGTAATTTAAAAATAGATGGTCACATACATCGCCTGCGATGTTTCAGAAAAGACGATCTCTGATACATAGTGCCGCTGCGTATCCCGTAATAATAGTCCCAGGTAGCATACGATTATAATAGACCTTTGGGTTCTACATCACTAAATTTCTCGATAGAACCATTAAGCAACAGTAAATACTAAATATCTGCGAATCAATCTGGTCTCCAGTAAGATAATCGTCTCGTCCAGAAGACAGATTCCGACGCTAGAAATTGCGCACGCCGCCTCCACTGAGCAGGTCTGGCCATATGGAGTTCTTCATTTCTTCTGCCAAGACTGATGGCAACCCTGCCTTCTGCTCGTTCAAACGCTCATTTATCGCCCACCTACAGAGACGCGCCAGTCGCGAGTAATTGCATTTTCAAGACGTCTCATATTCAAGATGTTCCAAGTTAATCGAACGCCCATAAAATATGAAATATCGATCGTCGTCTATGGATATTCGTTTTGCGTTCAGTTACGTCAAAATTGGAGCTTAGAGTCGGTGGTCGATCGGCCGAGGGGAAAGGTCGCTCGGATGCGTCTCTCTGTCTGTCGGGTGCTGATTAGTTTCTCAAATAGCAGCTGTCACACGACAACCAGATGACGAAGACGACGACGACGTTTGAAGGGAGACAACGCCATGGTCCTCCTAAACTGGTCATTGATCGCCATGAAGCGCAAATAAAGTCGCATCGTGCGAGTAAGATTCTACTTCAGTCTCCGTGTTTTCAAAGTTCTGTTAATTCGCATATCTAACTGATCAATATTGACTCCGTCGTCCTGCGTTCTTTCAGGACCATCGACGATGTTTGATCGAGTTATTAACGGGAAGGAGCGCCTTATTCTACGGATATCCCTAATCTGATACTGGGTAAAGGCGGCCATGAGATCGTTGTGTTTACCGAATGAGAGCCAGAATAAAATGCAACGATTAATGGCCTAACCAGCAGAACTGAGACAGCAGAATTGAGTCTGTAATGCTTAGCTAAGAGTACTCAAGTGCTCTCGATCGATGGATCTGAGCATTTCATCCTCCTGCAATGAAATAGGATCATGCAATTATATATCAGGAAATCTGTTTAAGTCCGAAATTCAATACATTCGCAATCATATTAAATTTCGACATCATGTTATTCAGCAATCGTTTGATTAATATAACTGAATAGGCTGCGCAATTAAAGAACGATTATCGTGAGGCTAGTCTACACGGAGACTGTTCACCAGTAAAGCCAAAATTTATATTTCTCTTTTTCCATCGAAGAAGATCTAGAAACCAACATTTGAATTACACTGGACAACAAATTTTAACTTTTTTTTTGCTGCCTAAAAAACTTTAGCTGTTCTATATAGATTTTGGCACGCTGAATCCAGTGGTGTTCTCAGAATTTTTGTATCACGTCAGGTTTTTGAGAAAAATGGTTTGCAAGATTTTAAAAGAAATGCCCAGAAAGTTACTTAGTGCATAGATTTCACTGGACAACAAATTTTAACTTTTCTTTGATTCCTAAAAAACTTTAGCTGTTCTATATAGATTTTGGCACGCTGAATCCAGTGGTGTTCTCGGAATATTTTTACCACGTAAGGTTTTTGAGAAAAATAGTTTGCAAGATTTTAAAAGAAATGCCCAGAAATTTACTTTTTAGTGCGCTCGATTTTTTGCTTAAAATTTAGCTTTTCTATATGATGCACGATTTGAGCATTTCATCCTCCTGCAATGAAATAGGATCATGCAATTATTTTGGCCTTAGTATCAGGATATCTGTTTATGTCAAACGCAAATCAGCGGTTGTTCGAAATTCAATAAGTAAATTTGCAACATTCGCAATCGTATTAAATTTCGACATCATGTTATTCAGCAATCGTTTGAACAGCCAATACGACTGAATAGGCTACGTGACAATATTAAAGAACGATTATCGTGCAAACTAGTCTACACGGAGACTGTTCAACCAGTAAAATTCTGTTGCCAAAATTTATATTTCTGGATCTTTTTCCATCGAAGTGATAGATCTGAGAAACTGGACCAACATTTGAATTATGTTGCATTTTATCCAGTGTTATGTTGCATTTTATTTTGAATAGCTATAGGGCCTACGTTTTGATAATGCCATTCCTCATAAGCATCGAATTAAGCTCTGTGCGTCAAAACTCGTCATAGCTGTTTCTGTGTCTTTTAACATAGGCCACTTGTTTCTCTGTACGGACTTGTGTACATAAGCCTCAAATCACATTTTCTCATCTATTCGTGCCGTAATGTGCCATTGCTTAAGAGGCATTATCAAAACGAACCAAGACTGGCTGATTTAGCGAAAACAAATCCGAAAAATGTCCACGGTGTTAGTTTATAATTTATTAGTTAAAACATAACTCCGAAATATGTCCACAGTTACTGTATTGGTTTAAGATTAAGTTTTCTTATATTTCTGTCATCTTGAAAGATCAAAACTGTGTAGCCGTTTACATTGGGTTTTAAGACAATTTGACTTTTTGAATTTATGAGCAGTAACGACTTCTGAGCTGCATTACATCGATTGCTTCTTACCGCAATGCGGTGCAATTCCTAAAGACAGAGAGACACAAAGATAGACAGAGACAGACAAAGACACGGGCAGAGAGAGGGAGGGAGGAGAGGCAGAGAGAGAAAGAGAGAAGGGGAGAGACAGAGATGGACGGAGAGACAGAGAGTACACAGAGAGAGGGAGCGAGAGGGAGAGAGAGAAACAGAGAGAAACAGAGACAATTCCGAATCACAGCGATAATTAAGATGATAGACGCTTCTGACAAGAAGAAGAAACACGACATTAAACGAGTTCGTGACATTCACTTCAATGATGGCAACTCAGTCGGGTGTCATGTTCCACTGTGAAAAACCGTGTCCGAAATGCCAGGAGAAGTATGATGGTAATCGCACTGCGGTTCAGGAAAGTAACCGTGAAGTTAGACCAAAGCCCGAGTTGAAATCGGCCGGTGTCACAAAATAGAGTATCCCCCATACATGAGTATCCCCCTTAGCGAAATGGAGTATCCGATTTAGTTTGCATATTTGCCGGTTTCTAAGTGTATTCAGCCGTACTGTTTGGATTTATTGTACATATAAAATTTTTAAGTTGCGTATCTTTAGTTTGTACGTCGACCTGAAATCAATTTACTTCGTTTTTGGTGATTTTGACTGGATTTTCGTCGAGGCTATCGTGATGCGTATACCGATGGGGGATAGAATGGTTTATCCCCCCGGATACTCCATCCGGGGGATAAATTCATTCATCCCCAGGATAGTCTTAAGACGGATACTATATTAATTTTCGTGATACCGGCAGCAAAACATCTTCTCTGGTGTAAGGTATAATTCACGTGCTATATATTCACGTCATGTACAGATATACCTCCTATGGTAATTTGATTGATACATTTCCACCGAGAGTCGAAAGGAGATTGTGCAGACGTTGCTCTGCAGTATCGCTTTGTCTTGCAGCAGATCTTGGCTGCTTATCTGCGGACAGTAACTATAAATTGTCGACTGTACGGGGATCATCAAGTGCACCTGTCACCGATTTGTTATAGAAGAATCCTCTGCATACATGTATACATACATGCCAACATACATGCTTAAATACATACATATGTACATACATACAAATATACACACCTATATATACACTGTATATATCAGCCTATATATATATATATATATATATATATATATATATATATATATATATATATGTAAAAGAGTACCATGTCGTACGCTTTTAGAAATAAGATGGCAAGAGACAGACAGATACAGACGGTTACAGTAGCAAAGAATGGCCCTCGCTTAAAGACCAATAAGCTCTGCAGTTGCACAATAATTATTCTCGATTGCGCCCATAAGCATTCGCAGCAACTAATAACCATCGATGCCCACGACGAATTCCTCGTATTATAAGCAGCGACATTTAGAGCCGCATTTGCGAATTGTGTAAATAACAATATCGGTAAACAATAAACGAGGAAACAGAGATATGAACACTGCCGAAGAACAATGTAGTCGACCGCCGATATAGTCAACACATGCATACAGTCAATTAACAGTTCTTTCAGATGCAGTCAATTAACAGTTGTTTCAGAATTAACAACAGTTCTTTCAAATGCAGTCAATTAACAGTTGCTTCATAAACAGACGATACACAATATTATTGTGACTGTAAAATGTCTTTCAGAAGCAATAAATGTCTTCATACGCAGTTTCTGTGATTCCATCCTCTATTCTATCCGACTCTAACCTCCAGTACACCAATATAATTATGACCTCAAACTTATATACATGCATGCATACACATATACTTTAATATAATATATATGAAATTATATATCATATATATATATACCTAAATACATAGAGATACATATACTTAACAGACAGACAAATGTTCTTAAACGTACACGATTGCATGCAGTGGCCTACAAAATGGTTTTGTGCGATTGTCGTCGTCGTCGTTATTAGCGGCGACCGACGACGAACGCAATCGCTTCAACTGAGAGACAACAAGGATAATGAAAATGCCATCATTGAGTGAAGCAGCGGTAATCGACTTGCTCTTGTCCCTCAACCCCTTCCCTTCCCTCCTCTCCCTCCGTCTTTCGATGACGGCATGCACTCCCTTGGCGCACCGTCATCCCTCAAATCAACGTCGTCCTCGGCACATCAGGAGAACAGCGTGTGCCACCTGCAACGATGGTGATTCCTGACTTCTGTTACGGATGCAGACAAGTGCAGCACGCTCTCGCATGGGTCCATGGAAAAACGCATATTCGTAGGATAGAAACAACACTGAAAAAAACACACATACATGCACACACACACACACTGATACACGAGGGAAATCGACAGTACACCGAATTGAAAAGGGAGTGAAGAAGAAAGCCAGATGGCAGCGACTTAGAGAGACTTTGCAGATACTTAAAGGTAGAGAGACACACAGGCAGTCAATAGACAAACAGTCAGACAGACAGACAGACAGACAGACAGACAGACAGACAGACAGAAGAGACAGAGATAAAGATATACAGATGACACAAAAATGACAAAATGGGGGAGAGGAGTGAGATATAAATAGTAGTAAAGTAGTAGTAGGTAGTAGTAGTAGTAGTAGTAGTAGTAGTAGTAGTAGTAGTAGTAGTAGTAGTAGTAGTAGTAGTAGTAGTAGTAGTAGTAGTAGTAGTAGCAGCAGCAGCAGCAGTAGCAGTAGTAGTAGCAGTAGCAGCAGCAGCAGTAGCAGTAGCAGTAGCAGTAGCAGCAGTAGTAGTAGACAGTCGGAGAATAAAACCGCATGAGGCACATGAGAGACAAAAATTCGTCTAGCGCAGACAAAGAAGTCTTTATTTTTAACGGGAATTTGGGAAATCCGGACAGCACAGATGGACGGCATACTTGTCGTCCTGCTGATCAACTGTTGCGCCTGTGACTCATTGATATAAGGAAGAAAGGAGGCAGGAAGCGCCGCCAAGTGTTCCAATCAGTTAATGGTTCACTTGTAGCAATTCCTCATCGCTAAAAAGTTAGTCATCCTCTTGTATTGCTCGGCAATACGCGTAAATCATATTAAAGTACGAAACGTGTTCATTTCTTAAACAGTCTCCATGTCATCATTAGCAAATGGATAAGTGCGATTGCATCATGAAACAGAAGATGGCAGAGGGCCCCTACTTCTTGTGGAGCAGACTTTTAAACAATCAGCATTCATACGAAACTCTGAATGCTAAGTCAATTAGTGCCCACTCATTCCTCCATTCTATAGGCCTAGTGGTCGGAAAATGAAGACCAACTCATATTATGTGTTACACTGGTTTCCTTTCGTTGGATGTCTTTGGTCGTGTTTGAGCGTCCACCGTCAGTCGAATCATCCTTCGCTTCTACGCTCCTCTGGCGTCTGAACGCAGGTGTCTTTCTTTTCACCTGTTTTTGTCCAATGTCTTCGGTTTTTTGTCCAAGGCTATCGTCATTCTTGATCCAGTTCTTGTTAAGTGTCTTCATTCATGTTGTCTATAATAATTCAGTTCAGTCTGTCTTCGTTTATAGTGTATTCTAATCTTATCTTACATGACTATTGATTGATCTGCGTGAATCCGGTCAGCCGATATTCTGATCATAGTTATATATATATTTTATACATATAAATAGGTATGTATATATATATATATATATACATACACACAATCACACACTCACATACACACATATTTTCTTTCCAGCTGTGTACTGCACACTATAATTAATTTATTTTTCACAATCAATCAACACGTTACTCGAATCCTACATTACATTACGTTGAGATGGCGCCACAGAATTGTAACTATTATCTCTATCAGTCACCGATCGAGGAGACAACGATGCCTCATCGAACATCAGCTACGGCTGCTGCTGCTTAGGCTGGAGGCAACGGCAGCTGCTGCTGCTGCTGCTGCAGTTGATTGCATCTCCGTTTCGGATATTGCCTGTTGCCGGGTAGTCGCCATCTGGCCAGTGAACGACGGAGAAGGCGAGGAAGGAAGGCAATCGGAAGATAAACGAAGCGCTCGACTTTATAAGAGTTCTTCTGTTTTGCACGAACAAAGGGAAGACTTTTAAACAAGTGGAAAAGGCATCAAACGAAACGAATCAACGGACCAGACGACATCATCATCATCATGAGTCCAATGCAGACGACGTATGCCTGGATTTTCATCGCCTTAACCGGCCTCGTTTTCCAATACGGTAAAGTATTACTGATATGTTCTTAGACACCGAAAACGATAACTCAACTATTCTAAAATTACTCCTCGTTTCTGAACGACTTTCATACTTTTTTACTTTTTCTATTCTGTCATGAATAGCTATTTGGTGCCAGTGTCACAAAATAAAGTCTCCGCCGAACAGTCTCACCCACTTTGAAATAATGTCTCCTCGAGGAGACTCTCTTTCAAACAAAGTCTCCCCCGCTAATATGGAATCTACTCTGTCTACGATATAATTGAAAATCGCCCCTTTATTTCCGGTGTCATTTAATTTTAAATAGAATTTAATAAGTACATTATTTAAATAGTGGACTTTTGTAGTTTTTCGTGCAATAGAATATGAAATAAATGCCTCATAAGATTACGTAGCACGCATTCATAACACCAATAATTATTGAATGTTGGGCGGGCTTTCGCCATTGAAAAGTGGCGAATAGGTTAAATACGTTGCTGCATAATAAAGAAAATGCCTCTGACCAGAAGTAGGCATTATTCATGGTAAACGAATTGCATGTAGCTAAATAAGTAGTCCCGATTTATTCGCAGCCAATGTATATTAATCATGTATAGTTGTATACGTGGTCCAATTGGTGCTGGTTGTGGTGAATGAATCTGCGATCAATATCCATTTTCTCCATTAACTAATTGGCTCTGGCTTCTTGATAACAGCCAGCTCTGGTTTGTATCTGATTTTTGTCGCGGATTAGGCCTATCATTCACACTGGCATTAAGCTACGATATTGGAATGGAAATCACTACTCGCTTCTTCGTGCGATCTAGCATTGACTTCTCAGTGATTTTTTAAATAAGGATTAAGCCAACCATTGTAAGTAGGCTATGTATGTATGACCACATATATAGCGCCGTACACGAACCTCACGAAGACCATTCAACTGCCATCATGCTAAATTATTGACTGGATATTATTGTCTTACTTTACTTATGTAAACTTATTTTTATTCTTGTTACTGTTCTTATTATTTTAATTATAATTAATATTATGCGTTATTACTAGTATCCATTGGCGTCCTGATACGCCGATATGAGCTATTCTATGAGATTCTTTGATGCGGATTACCGTATTGTATTGTATTAAAACATAATAATTATAAAGCGCCTCTAAGTGAACCGTCTAGTGCCCAAGACCACGAGAGAAGAAATAGGCTTTAAGGAAAACAAAAGAGGAGGAGGGGTTACCAGCTAGAATTTGAGAGCGAGTAGATGGAGACAGCGCATTTCAGAGAGAGAGAGACCAAATTGAGGTAAAGGACCAGGACTGAGCCATAGCTGTTCTAGTATGAGGAACTAGAAAATCAAGTCTGTTTGAAGAGCGAAGTGGACTATGCGAGGGCTGAAAGAGGTCGGAGTAATATTAACATCAGCTAGATATTTCGGGGCAAGACCCCTTTGTGCCTTAAGTCCAACTGTCCCCAATGATCAGCTTCCTTTTGATTAGCCTACTATTCAGCTGCTATCAAGTTAAAGTATTGGCTTCAATTATTATTTTATAACTTAGGCCTACTAATTATTGTTCTCTTTATTATAATTGCAATTATTATTATTAGTAGGCCTAGTACTATTAACATTACTGACCACTGATACGCCAATACGAGCTAATTAATAACGTGCTACCTGGTTTCATAACGAAGCTATAAACAGTGAATGGAAATAAAGTGCTGGTTGCGTGATAGGAGCTTGCGCTGCCTTCTCTGTGATTCCTTGATACGGATTAAGCCTATCATTGAAAGAATCATGGTCAATATCTATGAAAAATCACAAATAAGCCAATGCTATCTGCCATCAATAAGCCAGTGTAATTTAATGGAAATAAATTATATTACATTACCAGATGCAAGTGCTACCATGAGATAAAGATGATTCAAGCTCGTGAACCTCGTAGTCCAATGTCGCCATTCGTCTCGTTTTTTAGCCGTCTCTTTCAGCCTGCTTTAACCGTCCTTCATCATCCAATCCAATGGCATTTTTCGAGGTCTTCCCTTGGTCTTTTTCCAGTCCATTCTTCCGTCGATTCTCACCTCATTTGATATAGCGCTTGCAAATGAGCGAATCTAACTGACGCGGCTTTTTTGTGGCGCTGAGAAATTTCGGAAATTTACAGTACATTACATTACACGCACCAATGGTGCACCAAACCCAAGCAAGATCAAGTCAGAAATCATAAGGCCAGTCCACCACAGACAGATCAGTCAGAAATCAGCCTACTGTGGTTAGAGCAGAGCTTGTGGTTAGCGAGCTTTATTAGTCTATGAATCAGATTGGACATGAACTGAGTCAGGCCTTTATATCGCGACTGACACTTCGCCGTCCAACGACTTCGCATTCACGACGTCTGAGATGGAAGCAGGCTGAAGAAACAAGTGCTTCAATGTCAGAAGCAAATACGGTTAAAAGGTTGCATAATTGAGAGGAATGCGTTCACGGCGGGCGACAGTCTTAAAGTCCTAATCGTGTAACCATTCTACATTTCTTTCAGCACCATAAACCCTCGGGCACTCAGCAGCTCAATCAAGAGAACATCGTCGTTAGTATAAAAAAATCAGGTTCATTAATTTTCGTAGCCGCAGCGGATAAAAGTCTGCACAGCAAGGGTTAAGCTCATGATCAGAACTTGCAATAAACGCAGCCCTACACGCTGGTATAATGTGGACTACTTTTTTTATGATAAACACAGTTTTCATACATTCTGCCCTTTTGGAAACTAAAGGCAACGCTAGCAATAATGCAAGACTATTACTCAAGAATCTAATAGTTCCAGAATTTAATTCTATCATTTATGCTTGACTGCAACACTTTGAGGAAGAGGAGGAGGAAGGGCAGGAGGAAGAGGAGGAGGGGAAAGAGGAGGAGACGGTGAACCTCTGCCACTGTCTATAAGACTCGCGCAGCTGGCGCAACATCAGCACTACTAAGAATTTACGCAGACGACACTGTTTAGGTCAATAATAAAAGTATTTGTAATCAGTAATCAGTGCTGGAGTATAACGTAAATGCGAAATTAATTCAATTTTACTGACTTGGGCATATAGTTGAATTACTTTAAACAATATTTGCTGATTCTTTCAATCTCACACACCGCAGTACGATTACAATCTACAGTATGAACGGACGATCACAAGTTATTACAGAAGTCGAATTTAACTGTTTGGCAGATATGCAAGGTGCCCATCACGTCCTACTGCTCATTTTACCAACGCCATCTGGCGAATGAAAGGCTGAGTCGACCTTTGAGAGGGTAACGGGAAGCGATCCCACGTCGGTGCTGATCTTCGTGCCAGAGTGTTACCATTACCCTAAGCCCCTCCACTTTAGTTTAATTCAGAACCGCCACAAGTCATAATAACAGCGCACGCGATTAATAATATTCTAAAAGATTTGTTCGTCTACATGCATAGAACTACTCTCGTATTATAGACCTTCCGAACGACACCAGTACTGTTGTATGCCTTCAAATACGTCAGATTAAACTGTTTTCGTTCAGTTTATAAAGCGAATTGAACTGAATGTCATATCTATAATAACACGCGGCAATAGACAGTACATTTTACTTTAGTCAGGGAATGGACGGCATCTACGTGCAGCCAGATGAGAGCATGGATGTGTGTGCTTCTATCTCATCATCTTATCGCAATGCGCAATGCCGGTCCATTACTGCAGCCGAGGCTTTTCTTTTCATGTCGTGACATGTCGTTCACTGGTCTGGTCTAAATGGAAAACGACACGAATCTATCTCTGACAAGCATCTGAATTCATCAGACGATCGCTTGATTTCGCTCAGAAAGAAAAACAAATAAACCATTCAAGTTAAAGGTTTAAATTGTTAATGGGAAGGTTCAGGTTTTGATCAGAAATGCTAATTGCTGATCAACAGTCTTAAATGTTGATCAGAAGTTTTAATTGTTGAGCATACGTTGAAATTTGCTGATCAAATATTTACTTATCAAGAGTGCTAACGGCTATTGAAAAGCGTAATTGTTTAAAAGCGTAATTGTTTATCAAGAGTTTTAATTGTTGATCAACATTTTAGTTGTTTATCAATCGCGGTATAGTTGCTGATCAAAAGTCTAATTTTAATTACAAATTGTAAATGCCGGTCAAAACATTATTGCTATCATGCACTACTTTCTTCTTAGGGTAGATTATGACAGAGAAGAAGAGGAAGCGCGATAAAGTAGGCTAGAATGAGACAGAATTATATCAATCAATCAATCAATCAATTTATTGTTCCCAACGAAAAGAGACAACATAACAAACATAAACAATTAAACACAACTCTATCATAGTTTAAAAGGTACAACATGTTGAGTAATGAAGAAGCTGAATGATCAATGAAAAATATAACCAATTAAACAGTAGGTCTACATGAGTTACGAAAAAAGCTAACAAAGTAAGGTGATATGGGAGCAATAGGCACCCCAAAGGGACGAGTCCCGCTAAGAGGGGGCCTAAGATGATACAGCAGAATAATTAAAAAAGATGACGGAGGTTATTGATAATCAGAATAAGGGGAACACTGACTTGTGTAATTAGAGGTGGTAAATAATAAGAAAAAAAAGGTATACACTAATGAATATAAGCTTAACTAAAAACTAAAGACTATATTACATGCTATATCATGCTATATTATAAAACTAGTTACGAGAGAAAAAGTTCGTTTTTCATCAACACACAGAATAAAAGTAACAAAAACATTCAAAGAAGTAAAGTCTATATAAAAGCTACAATGACGAGTGTTGAATTTAGTGGGTCAAATAGGAAGCAGAGATGGATAATTAATAGAACAATGGAAACAAGCAGCAGGATAGACGATTATTAGTTCGACTGCTTTTTGAGGATGGTAGAACATGTTTTGCCAAGTGAAAACTGTCTGTTCTTTGTAAGTACAAGAGGCCAATGCTAAATAACGTAGGCTTACTCTTCTTTCTTAAATTGAACGAAATGCAGTTTATTTAATTCAGCTAATTAACTAAAGGAGACGAGGAGAAACTGTTCATACGGAAAAACTTGAGTAAACTTGTGCTAATTTAAAAAGCGCATAGACCTAAGTGATGCGTTTAGAATTTTTCGTTCTGTGAAATGCAATTGTGCACCATTCTGTAATTTCTGTTGATGCCTTATAATTAATGGGGGGGGGCCCGTGGCGCTTTGGATAACAGCTGGCACAGAGACCGAGAGGTACCGAGTTCGAGCCCCCGTTGGGCGGATTTGCTTTGTAGGCTGCTATTAGCGCCGTTGTATTACATGGCTGTCTGTTCTGTTAGTAGTTAAGATTTCAATTGCATAACATGTAAATGTACAGCGCAGTGCGTTTGTCAGGCGCTTAATAAAGAAAAGATTATTATTATTATTATTATTACTCATTAGTCATTAGACACTTTAAATTTTGATTTCATATTAATAAAAAAAGTGTTCGGACTACTTTGAAAGGCATAGGCCTTTCACAACCAGTCTGAGGAATGAAAACAATTCATATATATACATGCCTGCATGTATGTATGTATGTATGTATAAGTAAGTAAATAAGTGAGTATTTTCTTTATTAAACCGGTTGCAGAAGAGCCGCACTCCGGTGTATTCATCATAGGACAAAACACAAAATCAATAGGAGTACAACATTCTTCCTACAAATGTTTTCCTCATATTATTGTCGATAAGAGTCAAGACCATGTCATGAGCCTGTGCATGGGCGAAGGGCATAGGTAGTTGATTTCCTTGGTGGGAGCAACTTATGTAAAACATGCCCCGGATTGTTTAGAACAGCTGTGAAGAGACCAGTATCAGCCTTGTGACAGAACTGGTCAAAGGTTGGGTTGTCAATGGGGAGGTACCCCCGCCGGATTATCCTACTTATGATGGATTGGAGCCTGTTTTTATCTTGCTGACGAGCAAAACCCCACCATGCTGGGCTAGCATACAGCAGGCGTGCCACAGTCGTGGCACGAGCAACATCAAAAAGGTTTACTCCCTTGAGGCCATGAGCTGTTAAAATGTGCAATGCAATACAGTGTATGTTTGTATATATGTGTGTATGCATGTATACGTACACAAAGTCTTATCGTTTAAGCCTACGTGGCATTATTTATATTACTTTAGAAATATATGTTCATAATTTTACCATTCTTTTGTCGATAAGGATTGATATAGTGCGACTTTAGAATAAAACATATTATGCAGATGACGAAGACATCTTAAATAAAACGACCAGGTACTTGTGAGCCACATTAGGATTATAGATGAAGCAGTCTGTTGTTCCTTGGAGACAGAATCCGAAGACGTAACAACTATAAGTCTTGTCGGTTGCTACAGCCTGGTTCCTTATTTTCATAATATATACGTTTCATTTCGTTTTTCTTCCACGCATGGACGCAACTGATGGCGCCATAAAACCGACGTAACGGTCGCAATTGTTGTCATAGCAGACGACGCCAAGTATACGAACGCGGTGTAGAAATTGCTTTGATTATCAGCGAGAAAGGTCGTCGCAGTTCAGGACCCCTTGGTCATCTGAATCTCTTTCCACAGTCAATCTGTCTCTGGTGATGTTTTCGCCCTAAATTAAACGCTGAGGTCGTTTGCGGTGTCATCGTGACATCTTAAATTAAAGGCAGCTGACTCTGCGTGTTAATTCAATCTTACTAGACGACGATGACGTCCATAACAAATCGATAGGTCGCTGGTATAGTTCAAAGGTTAAGGGTCACTCGCATTGAAGTGCGACACGCAGTATAGATTTTACATACAGCTATCAGTGTGTTTAGGTGGATGTCAGTTTCTTTATGACTCAAAAGCAATCAATTGACTGTCTCATAACTACGAACTTAAGAAAGAGTCGTGTCTGATGAAGCAGAAATGTAGGCGTTTGTGTCAAGAACGCCACTGTCTGGCGGTCAGCAAGACAGAGTAGCTATAAGCTTATGTGTAGAATCAAATGTCTATACAAGAATCTGTCATATTATGACATTTCAAGAAGTATGGCAGTTAAAACTACTAAGTTACAGATAATCTAAATAATAGTTACATCAAAATAGTAGTCTAGAAAGTTTAGGATGCTTCTGCCTATAAGCTGGCGGATTAGATGAGGTTATAATGTATGAAGGTCACGAAGCAGCTATCGACTACGAAGAGTTGTGACCTTGACTTTCACCTTCACACGACCTATGCATGACGTGTTATAGATTGGAATTGTCGGTCCACATGGTGTCATGTTTTCGTGCTATGAAAAGCTGTATCATCATCGCACAGATATTTCTATCAACTGATCTCGATATCTCTGAGAAGGTTCGCGATAGAAACTATAAACAATACGGCAAATGTCACAGAGACTGAACGTTCAATATGTTAGTTTAACGACGCCGTCAAGTTAGAGATGATTGGCATCACGTTCATACATTCAAAATAGGATGACGACGACGATAATGACGTTGGTGGCAACGATTAAGATGATGGTCAAGATGACAGCGATGACGACGACGTCAATGACGACGGTGATGATGAAGATTATACTTAACCAATTGGGTCTATATAACTATATATTTAGCCAAGAATGCAACTATATATTTAACCAAATATTTCACTCTAATACTTAACCAATGAGGAATCGATATAACTACCTGTACATGTATATACTTAACCAGTATTTAACTATATGCTTAGCAGAATATACAGCTGTATACTTTACCAAGTATGTAATTGCAGACTTAACCAAGTACGTAGCTGTAGAAGGTCGACCAATCGTCATTTGACCAAAAGCAGAGAACATGATGATAGACCAATGCACAGACGATTGACGGGAAATGAATACTTGTGAAGCACAGATTTCTGTTTAGCATGTTTCAGCGCATTGGATAACACACTGGCATAGAGAGCGAGAGGTACCGAGTTCGAGTCCCGTAGGGCGGACATGCTTTGTAGGCTGCTATTAGCGCCGTGTATTGCAGGCTGTCTGTTCTGTTAGTAGTTAAGATTTATGTCTTCTGTGATTTGTGTTCTTGTGAATTGTTTCAATTGCATAACTGTACACTGTAACCGGTTGCGGTTTGTCAACCGGATTGTTTCAATAAAGAAGAATATTAACATTCTCTAGAGTCTAGAGATAATTCACTTATGACAGGTAAAGGCGAAATGCGCCACGTCGTCCAGATATCTCTTAAGTGGAATGATTTGGGTTCGAAGGACAAGACGGAGTTACAGCAATCGAGATAAAAGTAAAGCTATAGAAGCTACAAAATGAACATATGACACTTGTTAAAATTACAGAAGATGAATGTCCTGGTTAGGGCGCTTTTGTTAAAAAAATTATTGTTCGCATAGACAATCTTGTATTGGCAGAGGCATCCTAAACAACTTGCCTGTAGCTAAATGATTGCTTATTCAGTTGACGTTTATTTATTATGCAAGCGTGCTACTAGAGATCACTGACTTAAAAATAATTCATTGATTAGTAATCACTTTTCCCATTCAATAATTGGTACTAACTTCCTGGTACCAGCTTCAAGGTGATTTTTGTTGCGGATGAAATTAGTACCAATTATTGAATGATTGAAAAAATAAAAATAATAATCATAATAAAATAATATTAATCTGACCTAATATTATTTTATTATGATTATTATTTTTATTTTTTAAATTATTATTATTATTCGTGGTAGTATCAGCAGCAGCAGCAGCAGTAGTAGTGTAGCAGTAGTAGTATATCGTTATTAGTATTAGCTTCAACTGATACCGGTACCAAATCGGGTCATTAGCTGCGTGAGAGTTGTTTTTTCACTTGATAATTATCGGTTGTGTTCTGTTCGTTGATCTATTGCAGGATCAGCGATCAGATGTTCCCTGTGCGATACGACGCACAGTTCGTCCTGTCTCGCTCGGCCTCCGCCAGCGCAGGACTGCAACGGATTCGACTATTGCATCGCCGTCGCCAAGTATAGTCTGGACGGTAGGCTGCAATTCAAATTCATCTCTTCTACAGTCGCCTATCTGTCATTGTTCATTTGTTAATCTCTAATTAACACATTATGCGAACTCGGCACGAAGGAATCTTAAGAAAGTTTTGTTCGGAATTTAGATTACCGCCGGATTCTACTTTAAAGAAAATTAGAAAAGACGCTTTACGCCGATTTATGCATTTTGTAATTAGGCTGATTCATGATAGCGCATTTATTGTCGATTAATACTAAAGTATTCAATTAATTTTGTAAAAACTTTAAAAAATTCGCAAATTTATCGTTGAGAAATATAGGCCTACTACATTTCTTTCCCATTTTCTTTCCGCTGTGATAATTGCGGATGGCTTCTTCTAATTCCAGTGCAGTTTCTCTACAAATTGTTCTGTTTTAATCAACTTCATAGCCCTATTTTCTGCATTTTACTCGATTTCATACAGCGTCGACCATAGCTTAATGAACTCTGTTGTATTAAAATGGCGTTATTTAAATTTCAAGTTTAGTGTTAGAATAGATTAGAATGACAGCAACTGGATGAATCTAATAACCGCAAGCACGTGATCAGGGCATTGTCAAAAGTTACAACCCAATGACGCCATGGATTATTCCGCCCTACAGTGTCCCTATGTTAGTGCCGGAAAAGTCGGTAACTTATAAGCACGCACCGGTGTAGAAATATTTCACCGCTTAGCATTGATGAGTTGTCGTGCTGTTTACTTGCCTGTGATTGAGTGGCAGGTTTCGCGCGAAAAGGTGGAAAACGTTATAACGTCACTGAGTTGTAACTGTTGACAATGTGACTATCACGTTCTTCTGATTACTGGATGCGTCTAGTTGCCACGCATTGATATGTGCTTCTGACTCATTTATGTATGTATGTATGATTGTATGATTGTATGTATGTATGAATGTATGAGCACTTGTTATAGCGCCCCTTCAAGATTTCTACTCAGAGGCGCTCCCGACTACAGCGTGGACACTGAATCGGAGTTTCACGCCGAAGCGCATGAGCAATTGCGAGTGAAGGACTTGCCCAGGGTTCCTACGCGACGGCTTGAAGTGGATTCGAACCCACAACCTCCGGCTGCAAGGCACCGAACATACCCCTGCACCATCGCGCCCCACAATTTATGTCTAGCGGTCACCCATCGAGCGCGTAATGGGGACGGCATGACGTCGGCTGGCGCCCAATTTATCACAAAGACGCTCGCACAGAAAACCTTGAATTTTTTGTGATGAGCCGCTATCTGGTTTAGACCAGTCTAAACTGGTTTGCTGTCATGGCCGAAAAAGCCTTTGCAAATCATCACAAATGCATTATTGAAGAGCGCAGAAAGATCTCTAGCCTACCTATCGTTTGTCGCGTACTCAGTTGATAGCTTTAGTTTCTAAAAATGTTGTTTATAGCTTCGTGCATTTCGAAATGCACGAAGCTATAAACAACATTTTTGTTGCACTAAAGCTATCAACTGAGTACGCGACAAACGATAGGTAGGCTAGAGATCTTTCTGCGCTCTTCAACTCGTGTGTTGCTGTCAGTAAACTTTTAGGCCTATAAAACAAAGACTGAGTGTCTTTCTTCGAGTTAACGCTAACGTTATAAATCTGGCGAGTCAACGGTTCAACCCGATCGACTAACAACTTCGTGGTTGACAGCTAAGAAGCAAATTAATTGAAATATGTTAGACTATAGACCGCTGCATTATATTAAATTGCGTTAGAAATCGGTTATTTACGTAGTTCCTTGCAAGGCGCTACTTGCCAAAGGAACGCGTTTTCAACTGATAAAATTGCGCATTGAATTATTGCAATATGTAAAGGAGTTTCGATTGGTAAAAGATTGTTGTCTGATTGTGTTTTGGGTCTGTAGGTCAGTTGGTTTCATTTGCGAGGAGTTGTAGTCCGTTGCTTCTGGCCGATTCCTGTGTCAACGGAATGGATAAAGCGACGCGAGAGAGCCGCCAGATCTGCTACAAGACCTGCGCCAAAGACGGATGCAACGGATTCACCTACATGCATCACATACTCGACTTCCTCCGTCGCAGATGAACACAAAGAGCAATTGCGCTATATAAATTACTGGCATCATTTTTAGACTAACCTAACAAAAACATCGCTGTATAGAAATTCTTCTTCATTTGCTTAACAATAGTTGTGCGATACCAATTATTGTGGATCTTTGATACAATGACAGAATGCCAATATGTTTGATCTTCCTTCTCCATAAAACAGAATACTGTAGGGAATGGATCTCCAGATGAGCTTTATCGTTCACCTTTATACCCGCCTAACTTGTAACCTATCCACTGAACTCGGTCGGTGTCAGCTGGTCTCCGCCCTTTCCTTAGATCGCTGTTCTAACCAAAATTATATAAAATGAGCGTAAAACTTACTTCAGAGACCCCGGTAGAGCAGTCATTTAATCGCATGAAAGAATTCTAGGGTAAATGAAAGGTATGTCCGTACATACCTGGTAACACTAAGTGAACCATCGTTGGCAGCAGTTGTCATAAAACAGGTGCAAAATACAAAGCTAGCTTAAACTTCCCACGAAAAAATTCAGTTTAGAAGTAGCTCCATCTGTATGGCTTAATAATGTCGAAACAATTAAGCATCTACATTATCAATTTAGACACTACACGAGTCAACTTAATGGCAACCACAGGACAATATTTTCCGAACTGGTTTTATAATTCCAAATGCTATTCTAGCACGTGAAGCATAGGCAAGATCATTTTTTTAATCAGCAAAATAATAACATCGTCGCGTGGTACTGTGTTACACGAGGTTCTGCCATCTAACGAGTAATCCGACATCTAAATTAGCCGATGTCAGTATCTCGGTCTGCTTTATATCTAGCGCAAATGGTTGCTGTGTAGAAACAAATCTCTTCGGCCGTTTCGCTGTTCAGATAAAGCTGCAATCAATTACAGTCAATTCCCCCAAAGATACAAGCCACTTAGAGATGGTATTGAACCTATAAATTAAACGCATAGTCCTCAGAAGTTTGAAACGCTTTTAGATAGTGTTATGCTCCTTAAACTTGTTGTAAATTATTACTTTTAGTTCTATTTTGTACACAGAGTACGAAATCGAGAGTATGTGGAAAGCTACTCTACAAAAGAGAATACATTTCTGAGCCATGGCTAGTTAGTCGTCGCGTAATGCTCGACTCGTGCTGCGCTAAATTGTTGTAGAAACAATTTGAAGAAGGACAGAATTCTCCTCTGGGTCTCGTCTCCTGAAGCCCTCATCACATGGCGACCCAGAGTGGCCATCAACTCCAATCTCTATAATGATGATGATGATGATGATGATGATGATGATGATGATGATGAATAATTATCATTATCATTATTATTATTATCAAACCCAAGCATAATCAGGTCCATATCCAGAAGATCAGTACTTTCCGAGAATATAAAGACTGCCTATGGTAGATAAGCAGTTTGAAACAGTCAAGTTTTGAATTGGCAACGATAGGCCTAGTAGCCTTAGGATGATCTTATATGAAACAAATGACTGGACTGAGCAGAACGAGCAGATACAGGAAAAGAATTCAAAATTTAGTTTCAGAGACCGAAAATGCTCGCTCACAAAGCGCAGCTCTATTTCTAGGTATGACCAAATACAGATGACCTTGAATAGTGACAAGACTGTTCAGTAAGAAACAATTTAAATACCGTGGTTTAGGCCATGTTTTATTGTGGTTCATTACAAAGCTTTATTTTGATTATTTTCATTCGAGTAGGTCTACAAGTATTAGAATCCAACAGGAGAACTATTATAGTTAATTTAGACCTTGCCCAAGACCACAACATGACAAAGAAACCTTTAAGAAGATTATATCGCTATATGCATCATGTATGTACTGTATAGTATGCTGTTATTACAGAAAAAACTTCGCTAAGCCGTTGATTGACTTAGTTGGGAAATGTATATAGGTCTAACGCCTTTCGAAGTCGTTTTCACCTTTCATGAACTTGCTTTAACATGTCTTAGCATCCAGTTTGACTGTTCATTATTTACTTCTAAATCAATTTGTATTTTCAAGTCTTGGAAAGCATCAAGCCTAACAGCTTCGAATTACATTACTGATAGTATAAAAAAACCCTACTTCTGGTTATAGTAGTACTGCGAGTGTAGCGTAAGATTGATGACTTCATGTCCTCTGTGGATAATTGTAATTGTAATTTTATTCTGATATTTATAAAGCCACACTTTAAGAAAAACACTTATCAGAGGCGCTCCCTATCCGAATCATTGGAATGGTAGGGTGAAAGCATTTGTTATTCTTGACTTACCTGCTGCTTTTGATGCTGCAGTGACAGGGCCGGATTAAGACTTTCGGGGGCCCTAAGCCAGGGGCCGGGTTAAGACATCCGGGGGCCCTAACCGGAAAGCCATGCAAAAAGTTTTCCAGATTTTTGGAGAAAAACCATTGTTTATTTACTTTGAACAATTTCTGATGACCTTTTTTTGCTTTTCCGTCTTTTTTCAGAAGAAAATTGTCAAATAGGACCTTTGTACTCTGATTTTATATTTCTGACAGTTGGGGCCCTCAAAACGTTTGTACCATGTGATTTTTATATTTCTGATAGTTGGGGCCCTCAAAACGTTGTGGGGCCCTAAGCCATGGCTTATTTTACTTATAGGTTAATCCGGCTCTGTGCAGTGAACCAGATCTCTTCTTTCGTATCGTCCCCAGGACTGGTTGGGCTTTCTGGTCGTGCTCTGAATTGATTTCTGCTTACCTTAGTCCACGCTCTCAGTTATTTAAATGGTAATTATTTGTGTAGTTGCTTTTCTAACGTGTTGAGTTTGTAGGGTTTCCGCGCTTTGACCACTTTTGTTTACATTATGCACCGCACCATTAGGAACACAGCAGCAGAATCGTCCAAAGGATTATCATTTCTATGCTGATGACACCCAAAACTACAATTAATTTAACAGTCTAACTTGTCACTTTTCTGTGCAGCTGTTGTCCACTGCCTTTGCGTTCATAGGGAGTGAGTCAATTAACTCCTTAATCCATTGACAACAGAATTTCTACTACTGGGCACTCTACAGCAACTTAAGAAATTTCCATGACTTGAATCTTTGAAATTGGGTGACTCATTTGTTTAGTTGGCTGATGCTGCTCGTAAAATTGGTCATTGTTTTGAATGTTACTATGTCTATCGCCCAATATCGCCCAACTATTGTCTTCATATGTACATAATGACGACAATTTATTTGACGCCGCATCACAGCCATGCCGTTACAAAGGCGTACTGTAGGCCTAATAATATATAACTCGTTTCTTTTGGTATCAAAAAGTATGCTGAAATTCCAAAGAATTATGAAATATTTGGCTTGTGCCACAAATAATAGGCTACTTTAAAAGGAACACTACAACATCTGCTCTTAAATTTTTCATTAGCCTCCTGTTTTGGAAAAATCTTTCTGAAATTGGGGTTTATAATTTCTAAAACATTGAAGTCTGACCACCCACAGTTTTGAAAATAACTCTTGATTCCGCAGACAACACGGGGATATATGTACGTTTAATTGTAATTGTAATTGAACATTTGTATAGAGCCACTCAGAGATTCAGAGGCGCTTCCGACCCAGGTCAGCGCTGTCTCTAACAAATAAGAGTCTTCAGGCGTTTCCGAAACAGAGGAAGAGAAAGAAAGGAGCTCAAGGCTCAATTCATGCAGAAGATGGTTCGAACTAGAGGGGCCGACATAAGCAAAGTTTAGTATTAATTAAAAATGTAAACACGACTTCGTTCTGAGAAACATTTTATGTTATGACGTCGTTGTTATGCATCATAAAGTTACCGCAATCTTTAAGCATCATCTCATATTAGGACGAGGCCGATTATAGCCTACGGTTACGTCACATATCGTATGACGTCATCTTGTGTTGATGACTCTGCGCAAGTTACTTTCAGTCGTAGCTGAATCGATTGGCCGTCATTTTTCGCAGTTGACGAAGGTCTGACCTTCGCTGTGAACCATAAGAAAAGTTTGTCTCTGGGTTGAATTCTGGCGTTCGACGATAGGTGGCGTACCTCTTCGTTCGTCTTCTGATCCCCAGAGAGCGATGTCCTCCGTTCGAATCGTCCTCGTCTGTAACGGTCAACCGTGTAACAATGCAAACGTGTAATTATTAATTGCTTTATTTAACAGCATTAATATGTATTAATATTCTGACTTGTGCCCCTGATCATTTTCTCTCAATGTGCCGAGACATAAGGGTTTATAGGCTAATTAGGGATTTTGCTGTGACACCCTTTTCTCTGTTTTATTATCACAATATGAGTTTTAGTTGAACAGTTTTACTCTATTCAGATAAAAATGGCTGACGGCCTAATAATTATGTGATCACTGAAGATGAGAACTGTTATTTCCGTCACTGCCCGTAAAACTCTGCCACTGCCCGTATTCTGTAAGTGCCAGTCCCAAGCCTGGAGAAAGGAGGAGGGCGACGCTAATCATCTTTATTGTGACACAGTGCCGTTAAACAGCAACTAATTAACTGCCAGTTGTCCGAAGTAGTGCCAGTCCCAAGTCTGAATAAAGAAGTAGGGCGCCGCGTATGATCGCTCTTATGACCGTTGTTAAGCAGTAACTACCAAGAACTGGTCACAGAAGTTTTTCTATCGACGTTAACGGCGGTTGATGTCAGAAGGTGTCGTAAAAACTGTCGGTTACCCGTTACCGACATTTTACGATTGGGACCCGCTCAGGAGCATAGTTCCTACGGCCCAAGACTTAGTGCCGTCTGTGCTGTTTAAAGTGATCTAAAGACTAGTTCGTTATAGGCTCATTTGTCACATGGACTCCTCAGCCGATACCAATGTGAAACTCAAATACGATTTGTGATATTCCACTCGATACACAATGGGTGGAGGAGTCTTCACTGATCTGAAAGAAAGTATTAGGCCTCATGAACGTGTATAGGTCTACAGGATGAACTGCTATACAAGCAACAACGTTTCAATGTTTCAGAGCCGAATGCACAATTCCAAAGCTGGAACTTCCTCTTGGACTGAAAGATCCACGTTCAAATTGGTTCAAGGGAGAACGGGTCGCCATTACCTACAGGGGCATCGTTATAAGCCCTGTCCTGTTCAGCGTACTCCCTGAACCAGCGAAATGCCAACTAATTTTACAATCTTCAGTATAGGCCTATTGTCACGGCTACGAAATTTTCATTTAGTTCTTTAGTTGTGGAAAGCACGTAGTCGTCGGTATTCAGCTGGGCTGTGTGTACTTGGAATATGACCAGCCGCAAACTGGAACTCGTGATACCTATTATAAAGCTCTGCAATGGCAACGCCAGAAGGTTTATGCATTGTCAGCAATCGCCTATCGCAGATGTAAGAACCTTTCCATTGGTCAAATAAACTTAGAGCATTCACCAGAGGGAACCAATTGTCCAATGTCCATGACCTTACCACGCTGTTACCACGCGTGCCACTATGTCCTCATTAATGTGACTTCATGGCAACGTGGTGAAAATGCACCGTTGTGTCTGATGATCGAATCTATGGTCTAATTGCATGATGATGGTGTGGTACTTGCAACTCTCAGATAGTGATGTAATAGTTTGGCTACAGTGGCGGTTTTGTGGCTCCTGTTCAGGTACTTTGCTGTAGGCCTACAGCAAAGAGCTTACTTTCATGTGCTACATCACCGTCACTGTTTTACATTACAGCAGTATCTGAGAGTTGCACATCAACACCACACCAGCCATCATGAAGATTATCACCATCAACACCATCAGCTATGGTGTGGCCCTTTCTGGAGCGTTGCCATTTTGGCCCATTTTCACAATTCATGCAGCCAAAGGATGTGGTTAAACTTCAGTATTTATCAGGAAACAGGTGGCATTCTTATTGGATCTAATCTAATTTAAAACGAATTTTTTAACGCAGTTATTAGACGTCAATTGATGGTAGCTGCCAGTGAACTGATAAGACTCAAAATCATACGCTGGGTTGAAATCAATTAAGTTCAGAGAAACCAGAAGTAGGCAGATTTAAGGAGATGAGGTTTAGATTTAGTTTTAAATAACACTAGAGAACATGAACCCAAAGTTTTGGACCAGTCCCCGGAAATGCTTGAGAATCAATAGCTGTGTTCTGGTGTGATGTCCCGCAGCAGTGCCAAATTATCCGCTGATCCAGTACAATATTTGCTGGTATGAGACGGGAGGTAGGAGCAGTGATATATTATCGGCTGATATAAATGTAAATCTACCGCCTTGTGAACTATAGGACAGGTTTGAAACCGAATGATTTGCTTCACCTGTGAAATGAATTCAATATTCGTGTTTTTTTTTTATTTTTTATTTGAATCAGTGTACAGCAAGAACTCAATAAAAGAAACATAACATACATTAAAACAATGTTCAGTATGATAATTAGACAAGTTAATGTGTAATGTATAAACAGTGCAATGATAAGATACATCAGTTCATAAGCGATAGAATAACAACTAATGAGGAGAAGAAGCACAAAGTGCTTATCGAGTCATCCCCATAGGTAGGAAAACTAGATGGGTAGGGTGGGTACTAGAACCAAAAACAGAAAGGCTACATCAGGAAAAGGAACACTAGAAGTCAACAATATTAGTTTCGAGTAAAGTAGGATAATTTAGGAGTACTGAGAGACCAATAAGGATTTAAAAGTATATTTATTGAAAGAAAGAGATGAGAGAGAGAGAGAGAGAGAGAGAGAGAGAGAGAGAGAGAGAGAGAGAGAGTGTGTGTGTGTGTGTGTGTGTGTATATGCTGATAGAGTGTGATTTGCCCTTGTCGTAGACACACGCCAGTGCGTTAGAACCGTGCTATTTTCAGCTTTACCAAAGTTCTGCTTAGTATTTAGCAGCTTATAGCTCATAGGATTTTATCTCCTGCTGACAATACTCTTAGTGATCGTTATTCACGGATAATGGACGGATTTACTCGTCTAGTTAAATGAGTAGCTTTGTCCCCATTTCGTACCTATTTCAAGCTTCGCTATTGGACCTTGTCCATGTACGCCCTGATGTGTGACTGGTACGCCAAGTGCCTATTTCCGCCATCTCAAAACCACTTTATTTTCTCTGGGTCTTTCGCACTGGGAGCGCCTCTGATAGGTGTGCACTGCGAGAGGCGCTTTATAAATCTATAGATACAATACAATATACGATACTTAGAGGTGTTTGTTGAGGCACTGGAGGATTTAGAAGCAGCATGAATGCGTGCAATTAACCCAAGGGACTTCGAGCGTGGGCGAATGCATCAAAAGTGTACGGCTGAATTTAATAGACCATAGACAATCTGAACAAACGGAGCAATGTAAAAAGTCTTTTGTCAGACTGATCATAAAATAGCATTGGACGCAAATAATGGACGTCCATTCCACTTAACGTCTAACTCAAAGAAGAAGGCTTACTGGTGAGTACTAGGAGGCCTATTGGGTCATTTCGGTCCCTGATTTGGATAAAAGAGCATAGGTCGTTCGGGTTTCAATTAAGTAGAAGAATATTAACGATTCAATTATCTTGATTAAATCTAATACCGGATGAATGCAAGGTGTAGAATAATGCAGTTATCACAATCGCTTAGGCCCAATGTAAGAACAAATAACCTACCAATTTCTTCTAACATGTCTCGTAGAATCTGTTTGAGAAAGTCCAATCGCTTCTCGGCCACAGAGTAACGTCGCATTCCGTCTCGCTTTCGCCCGGTTGGACCCCAAGATCCGCCTGCACAGAATAGGGTGATAACAGTGCATTTCTAAACTGTAACTGCTATACAATACAGATAATAAATAAACATAGGTATAAATGTAGGCCTATAGGATTCCGAAAGCCTTTTTCATTAATTTTTTCAACGAATTTATCGGGTGAGATGCTTCACCATCACTGCCAATGGGAGTCAGTGCCACGTCGTTTGAGGTTGTCGTGTTCACTTCATTCATTCATTCATTCATTCATTCATTCATTCATTCATTCATTCATTCATTCATTCATTCATTCATTCATTCATTCATTCATTCATTCATTCATTCATTCATTCATTCATTCATTCATTCATTCATTCATTCATTCACATACAGAGGACATACATACATAGCGGACTTATATAGCGCCCCTACAAGATAACCTACTCAGAGGCACTCCGAGCCCAACTCCGGCGATAAAGAACAGTTTTCAAATTCTTGTGAAAGGTGTCATGCAGAGTCTCTAGCTAAAAGAACACGCAGATCTGAAGGAAGATTATTCCACGTGGTCAGCCAAACCACTGAAAAGGCACGACATTGCATCTTTGAAGTGCGCGCAAAGGGAACAACAAGTTCACCTCGAGATGCTGAACGAAGATTTCTGCGGGCAGCCAAACCTGATGTGGAGCAGCAGAACTCGCAAAAGTAGGCTGGGACGCTCCCTATCTGGCACCACCAGACCTAAGATTGAAATCTCTGAAGATAACATCATGATCGACATGAAAACGTTATGATGTCTTTAATGAATGCGGCTCAATCAACAAGTTCATTAGTGGAAAAGGAAGATCGTCTAAATATCGGGCAACTAAAAACGCGATAAACTTTGCTCGTAGTCAGTAAACAAAGCAATGTTCAACTGTTTCAAAGTATCCTCTTAAATGCTTTCTGCACACGGCAGAGGAACGCATGCAACAGCCTGTATAATTGGTTTTGCGCTAATGTCGTTGTTAGAACCTACAAACGCGTTTAGTTAGCGTGGCACAAACATCATTTAATAGCTTACCGGAAGTCAAAGTGAAAAACGGTTCAAATTTTCCGGATCCAGCGGGCGAAGTTCGTTGTTGTAGTACAGTCGAAGACGTCTTAAATGGCGGCGAGGCTAAGTTCTCGTCGTCGCGAGATCTCGTCTGCTGCGACAGAGGTGACGTCATCGATGATGCAGAAGAGGAGGCGCCATGTTTTGGCGCGAAGAACGAGCTGTCCGAACATCCTGGACCCCATCCGTAACAGCGGAAGATTCCCATAAGGCGCTTGTCTTTCGGGGACAGAAGTGGGAACTGGGACTCTTCGATCGGCGGCGGGGCCTCAACGGGCGTCTCCATCCGTCTCGGTTGGACTGCGAAGGGCTTGGGCGGCCCCCAGTGCCGGGACCTGGCTCTCGGAGGGAAGAGAGAGGAACCGCGAAGGGCCGGGTAGAAGTTGTTGGGAGTGTATGCAACGGATATCGAGTGGCTGATGCAGAACAGAAGAAGGCGCAATGTTATGGCGCTCCAAATCATCCTGTATGACACAAAAGAGATAAAAAAGATTGCACAGAACCTTTTAATAACACTATAATTATGTGTTTATTAGATGGAAACTGTGTTTGTTAGATGGCTGTACAGTGTACATCAAAGTGCGATTAGCATTTTGGTTAATAAAATATATACTTACTTACTTACTAGACATTACAGCAAGAGGCGCCATACAGATTATACCCAGATCATCGCCCGTAACAGATCCATGCAGAGGCGCGTTTACCAGTAGGCGAATTAGGCGCGCGCCTAGGGCCCCAAATCTTGAAGGGGCCCCCAAACGAATAAAATTTTTTTTCAATAATAAAAAATAACTTTTTAAAATTTACTTTATTTTAAATATATTTGTTTATATTTTGTACAGATTGGCATTCAGATAATTTCATAAAAGTAATTATTATTGTAATTGCAAAAGTATATTTTGTCTAATAATTTAGTAATTTATAATTGCTTTGTTCATATTATGGGCAGCAATTGGGCTAATAGTTCATTTTTTTGTAAAATAACATCAAACTTATTAGTAACAAGCAGAAACCAGCGTCTGGTGCAGTTTAGGCCTATATGTGTGGAAACCTTTAGTCTGACGATTCCGTCATTTTATGGTGTTTAAAACTTTTATTAGTTTTGATAACCAGTAAGTATACTATAGTAGGCCTAATTGAAATTTTATTAATATCAAATATTTATAAAAATCTGACGCAATGAAACGTTGCTAATTTTTCTGGAGCTGCAAAACGAAATAAGATAGCTCAAATGACAATATCTTGGAATTACCGTAGTTGCAATCAATCAATTTTCGTTTATCAAAATAAGTTGGCCACAACGCAACTTATACAAATAATAAATGCTGCGAAGAATAAATGCCACCAGCAAATTTCTGCACGATCAAAGGCCATAAAATTATGTTTGTCGAATTTGAATTATTTAATTATTTAACAATTTTTGCTCAAAACGTCAGAGAAAATTTCCCCAAAATAAAGACGGAGGCAAAACTGAAAAATGGTATTGAAAGCGATTATGACATTGCAAAAGAAAACGTACTTTGTTTTTTGACAAAATGCCTAGATCTGACTTCATAATGAGAGGCCGAGAAAAATTCATTGTTGGCACCTTAAAAGGCGTGTGTGACAAAAACGGCTTCAAGTTCAACTTAGTAGGTTTTTGCACATGATAGGCTAAACACCACCAGAGTTTCAGACTTCGAAGTTCAGAAGGGCCCCAAAAATGTTTGCGCCTAGGGCCCCGTTTTCTGTAAACGCGCCTCTGGATCCATGCAGGATAAAGACAATTACGCTGTTTCCAATGTTATAGTGCCTGCTTTGCCATCCTCATTAAACCTCTGTGCCAATTGATCGCCCTTCCATGCAAAGAAGTGTGCTCGCGTCATCCACTTCAACAATGTAAAGGAAGAAATATTAGACCATATATTTGATGTATGGTGCATATCACCATTAATTATCATGACCCTTAAATACGACCAATGATCAGCATGTTGCGCCCGACATATTAGTATCAGAAAGTCCGATATTTCTTCCAGTTATCATACTGTGTCGTATCGTATCTGACCATTTGTAAAGCGCCTCTTACAGTCCTCCATAATCCACCGAAACACGTGATGAGCACCTCTTGCACAATCTATTTATATAAATAACAAGCTTTAAATGCGCTTTGCATGCATGGGCTGGAAAATGGCATAATGTTGCAATTACTGAATTCATGCGTAGGTTCTATCCCAAATTGTCCTTTCAAAGCCTTTAAGTTGAGTGAAACTGACAATCATTTTCTTGCACAACATATTTATAAGTTTATAAACAACAGGCTTTAATATGCGCTCTTGCATGCATGGGCTGGAAAAGGGCGTAATGAAGCAATTATTAAATGCATTAGTGTCCTTTCAAAGCCTTTAAGTTGAGTGAAACTGACAATCATTTTCTTGCACAACATATTTATAAGTTTATAAACAACAGGCTTTAATATGCGCTCTTGCATGCATGGGCTGGAAAAGGGCGTAATGAAGCAATTATTAAATGCATTAGTGTCCTTTCAAAGCCTTTAAGTTGAGTGAAACTGACAATCATTTTCTTGCACAACGTAGCCTATTTATAAGTTTATAAACAGGAGGCTTTAAGTTGCGCTCTCGCATGCATGCGCTGGAAAAGGGCGTAATGAAGCAATTATTAAATGCATTAGTGTCCTTTCAAAGCCTTTAAGTTGAGTGAAACTGACAATCATTTTCTTGCACAACATATTTATAAGTTTATAAACAACAGGCTTTAATATGCGCTCTTGCATGCATGGGCTGGAAAAGGGCGTAATGAAGCAATTATTAAATGCATTAGTGTCCTTTCAAAGCCTTTAAGTTGAGTGAAACTGACAATCATTTTCTTGCACAACGTAGCCTATTTATAAGTTTATAAACAGGAGGCTTTAAGTTGCGCTCTCGCATGCATGCGCTGGAAAAGGGCGTAATGAAGCAATTATTAAATGCATGAGTGTCCTTTCAAAGCCTTTAAGTTGCAACTGAAAATCATTGCCTGTCTTTGACAGACAATTTACTTCACTTTGAGAAGCCACTGTAGATTGGCGATGGCACATGCATCGCGAAAGCCCTCGTGTAACAAACGATAGCGCCCAAATGTTGGAAGTTTAGAGTATGCAAAACACGGATCTATGCATGCAGAAAATGTTTAATTAATCAGTGATCGATATGACCATTGCAATTCTTACTTATGTAATCTGTACCAGAAAATGCAACACCATACCATGTACGCTGGGCGTGCCTTTTCCTGCGAGTCCGTCTCTCTGGAAGAATCTGCCATCGGACATACTATCACAAGCATCTTTAACAGTTCAGGAAACGTTTTCTGTTCGTCTTAAAACACGTTAGCTCGGTGATTTAAGTAGCCGTGCCGGAGTTTCGTGACTGAGCACTGTGATGGTTTTAAACAATGTTTTATATGTTTGGTCATAACACACATACGGTTTGTTTCCCGCGTCTCCACGAACTCGATCCTACAAAGTACTTTGAGGCACTCCATAACGGATTGGCCTTCTTGCTTGATGTAAATGCAGTCTGCCTTCTTGTATAGCTTTTGCTGCTGAAACCATTTACTCATTTGACAATCGTTCAAGAGTAGACTTCTTTTCCTTTAAACTTGTATAATTCCACAGTTAGAACACATGAAAAATACGACGACGACGACAACGACGACAACAACAACAACAACAACCACAACAACAACAGCAAGGACACACACACAATGCATAACAATACAACTCTGCAGACACTCGAGCTTCGGCCGAACTTATATAAGTCGATCTTCACCCGATCCTACAGTAGATGGAAATTCGACAGGGCAATTACACGGCTGTCCGCTGAGAAATGAGTTTCAACAGCCTATAGCAGCTTCATTTTTAGTGGCGTTAGTTTTCGGTCACACAAAAACATATATAATCTCTTCAAGAAACTGGATAAATAAAATCTTACACACATTTATACTATCTCATCAGATATATACATATATATAATATCATAATAAATATTATATTATAATATATATCGGTCATTTTATATTTAGGCCTACTTATTTATTTTCACGTTTTATGGATTTCGTCTCATAAAATTTCAACCGTGGCGCGCCGAAATTTCAACACAGTAGGCCGACAGCTGTATCCAAAACTGTAACCGAAAATGAAGTGAGCCTTCGTGAGTGAGTAAGTAATGACAGTTTTTACTGTTGAATTTCCTTCATTGTCGAACTCATCCATAAGCAATCTACCTGTGATAGGGCAATAAATCTCATTCGAGTCAGCATTATATAGTTTTGACGCGATTTCCTTATTTGGATTTCGCAGACATGCTCTGATAATAAAAAAAATAAGCTAGGTCATCAGTTTTAGCCCAGGGTGAGCGCCCGTCGGTAAAGTTCCGTCCCATCAATTAAATTCATGTTCGTATACTGGAGTCAATAACGCCCAAGCTCAGTACATAAGCCTAATCTTCGAGTAATGTATTACATTATACAGAAAGGTTTGTACAAAATTTTACTGTTATTATTATTACTCATGTGAAATCTATTACGTAAGCGTAATCGTAAACTTAAAATCTCTAAAGCGCTACTTTAAAGCTAAGCGCAGGGCAACAGCTTATTCACGAGCGCTAAACCTAAGTGACTAAAGAATGAACAAGTAAAGTGGAATTGGATTTAACAGAACAAATGGAGAGGCATACAAATAAAGAAAAAGAAATGGACAGTAAATCACACAATTTCATTATTTCTGCACAGTCCATAACCTGCAGTCCATAACATATACTATACAATTCGTATAGTATATGTTTCCAGACACTGTTGCATACAAACGTACACTTCTACATGGGACATTACATTAGAAATCAGAGCTGTTTACGGTAGATATTTCATTTTCTCTTCGTCAGCTTTGTTCGATTTGGTGCGAACTGTCTGTGAGGAGGCCAGTGAGGATCTGAGAGCTTTGGCCTCGTCGTCCAATCTGTTCGGAACAGATAATTCCGAGTCCATTCACGGGAGTCAACCGTTTGCCGCCCTCGGGAAAAAATAAGCCAAGCAGACGAATTCAATTCATCCGATGATCAGAATAGACGGCACACGATACTCGTAAGGCACATACTGAGAGACAGACAAACAGACAGAGAGAGCAATACGCACAGACAGACACAAATACATGCAGATGGACGAATGGACATACACAGACAGATAGGCGGAGGGACGAACGAACGAACAGACAAAGGCAAAAGATCATAGAGGTGCAGATGAGAAAAGAGGAGTGATAGTTTTGCTATCGATTGGTGGCTAGTCCATTATTTTAATGGCGCTATAGAAGTTTCCATATTAGTGATTCCGGTTACACAGGAATACAGACACAGCTATTTATGGGCTATAGTTGCCTGCATCAAACGAAAAACTGAGACGGCGAAATGAGTGAAAGCGAATTATAGACGGAGGGGTTAGGCTATAGCGGCGGGGGGGCAACGAGGATCGTAGAGACTGAACGGTGGATAAGAGACGAACAATGGCACAGGCGGACTTGGCGTTGAGGAGGGTGGGCAGAGACACCCACGCGGGTCGACGGGGGGGTCATCGTTAGATGGCAGGATGACTTATCGGTCGGATCGACTGCGTCAATTCATCAGCCTCTTCTGCCTCGTGCGATAAATCTGCGGATGGGGATGAACGAACAACTAGGTACATCGATCGCCTGCTATGTCAACACGGGCCGTCGAAGAAGAAGCTGGAAGAGGATGGAGAAGAGGAATAGAAGAACGAGAAGTAGTTCAACGATGGAAGAAGGAGGAAGACGACGAGGAGGAGGAGGAGAGGAGGAGGAGGAGGAGGTGAAGGAGGACGAGGAAAAAGACGCGAAGCTGGCCGAGAAGGAAAGGGAGGAATAAGAGGAGAAGGAGGAAGAAAGAAGAAGAGGAGGAGGCGGTCAAAGAAGAAGCAAGAAGAGCAATAGACGAATGAGAAGTAGTTCAACGAGGAAAGAAGGAAGAAGACGAGGGGGAGGAGAGGAGGAGGAGGCGAAGGAGGACGAGGAGGAGACGCAAAGCTGGCTGAGAAAGAAACGGAGGAGGAGGAGGAGGTGGAGATGGCGGCGGCGGCGGCGGTCAAAGGGTTAACGAAGCAATGCTAATCTAAGCGAGGCAGACTGACCAAACAACCAAATTACACGGATTCTGACAACGCTGCCGCAGCAGCAACTGCTTATCCGTCTCCAGACCATCTTATTATATCCGGCGGACGGAGACTTAGCGAGACTTCCACCTCCGTCCATATATCCATCATTGCAGCTGCATTTATTTGTGTAATTAGGCGCTATAACAAGGCTTTCGAGGCTGAATGTAAATTAATCTCCTCTGCTTGATATCCTTGGAAGTCTGGAGCTTTGCAATTGAAGAACAGTCTTCGTCGATTCGTAGGGGATTCCGGTTCCTGGCGAGTAGGTCACCGTAGGTCACGTTCAACTCATTCATCTATCGTTACTCTTCAGAATTTCCATTCGAAACATTCCATTTCCATTTCCATTTTCTACCAACGCTAACAATAGCTCATACATTTCACCACCATATTATTTCCTCTTTGACCCATTGCCACCCTAACTGTCTTACTTATCTGTCTTACTTATCTGTCTTATCTGTCTTACGCCACAACTAGTAATCCGAAAACCGGACCTCTGTGATTTTCTATTATCATTATTATTATTGTTATGTTTTGCTATTGTAACTACTTTATTTCTGAATAAATCCAACAAACTTATAGACAGACTTAATATTGCTCATTTCCAATGAAACTTCGATATTCAGCGGGATATCGTTACAGTTTTTGTATGGTTTTTGTTACACTTTCCAGTTGTGTTGAAAAACCTAATTTTATTTTAAAAACCACATAAATAAATAAACATATAAATAGGCACATAAAGTGTTATCCAAATGTAAGTCTGATTTGTTCACCACTTTACTTTATCTACGTGTGATACACACGTGTGTAGTCTCACTGGGAGTTAGGCGAAGTGAGGTACGATTGAGAAGGTGGACAGCACTAGGGATGAACGTCTCCTCCGGCCGAATATAAGAATAGCTTCTCAGGCATGCGCGTTATTACTTTCTTGAAGCATGGCGTCAATTAATTGGATGTCTTCTTCTTCTTCTTCTTCTTTGATTCTCTGTCTTTTAAGCAAGTTCGTACTTCCAATGTCGCCAATCTTCTCGTTGTCCATGCAACCCTCTCCTTTAGCTTGCTGTAGCCCTTCTTCATTATCCATGCAGTCCATTGACATCATTCTTGTCTTCCTCTTGGCTTTCCCCCTACAGTCTTCCCTCGATTATAGTTGTTAGCAGATAATCTTCCCTCATTATATGAGACAACCACTTTCTCTGGAGTTTTCTGATTGCTTCAATTAGGGGTCCTTTTCGTTTGCTATTTGTACATCTCTTCATTTGTCTTTCATTCAATCCAGCTGACTCTCCATCCTTCGCCTTATCCACATCTCAAAGACCTCTAATTGGGATCATTTTGGTTTAAAACAATGCTCAGGCGACTACCAGTTTTATCAGGCAATTCCAATTTCAACGAAGAAATGTATGAGACATGCCATACATCAATACTTTAATCAAATGAACGGTCAGGCGCTAAGTGAAGGAAGAGCTATTGGACAGCCGACGAAGGTACATGTAGCTAATTGACCGATGAAATCGCGAAACAGAAATTTTTAAGTTGCCGCTTGAAAGATGAGATTGTCGGAGCTAACCTTTTAAGTAACGGTATTGGGTAAGGATTAGCTAAAATCACGTTTACCGATAGCCTTACCAACAAAAGGTTGACGAAATTTCAGAAGATCTCTGGATCGTGTTATACGGGCAGAGAGTGAAGGAGTTGATAGGTGATAGAAGCTGGTTTAAAATTGATGCGGAACCCGTGAAGTTGTGACAGAATGATTGCAGCAGAGTAATGAGCAGACTAGCTACGTCGAAGCAACCAATTATTTCTGTATCAATAACCATCACGATGATCGCGGATGACCGAGCAAGGCTGTTCGTGTAGTGAAGAGGATTTGCAACAAACCGTCTGAATGCCATGCCAACCGAATTCGGTAAGAAAATCATCATCAAAAAGACAAAGGTCATGAAGATAAACAAGGGAGAAGAAACAGTAGTCAGAATAAAACATCAACAGCTATGAAATAAAACTGGTAAAAGAATTCTGCTATATGGAAAGTGTTGTCATGCAAGATACAAAATGCCACAAGGAAGTAAGAAGAAGAATAACATAGGGAAAAGATGCATTCTCAAAGCGAAACGAGTTTCTGAGAAGAAAAACGAACACGACCTTACAGAACTGAATGATTAAAAAATCTGATATGAAGCGTGGTGTTTTATGGATCCGAAACATGGACCATGAGAAAACATGGGAGGATATGAGACATGAGAGGACATCAAGCGATTGGAGTAATTGTAATAAAGCGCGGGGATAATTTGGGTTTATAGGATATACATGTAGTTGAGCATTAATATGATGCTTTTCAAGAAACTTGGGAGGAAGGGAGGTTTGTTAGCAATTACACAAGAAATGGTCATTTGACTTATTTTGCTATAACTGCCCATATATTAATTCTGGATTCTAGATTCAACCATCCTAAAATTCCACATTCATTATGCTGATTTTCCAAGACAATGGGTTTTAATGTAAAATGGTGCTTGGTGATGTATGTAGTGAACAACAGAATTTTTATATGAAATGGATGGAGTAAGGTATCGAAAGTGCGTGGAAGCTACAGAGACTGGAGTGTGATTATGCAGAAGAGTGCAAAACCTCCTAGGCAGGGCCAAAAATAGTAAGTTTTCTCGCACAATGTGTGCAGTTGACATTGTGGATTGTGCAGTTATCTTTCATTCTAATACCTGAAATATTATTTACTAGTTCAAGTACAGTTTGACCGTTAGAGGAAGGGTATGCAGGTGACATTTTTTTTAGTATTTTAGACACTGTTTCAAGGCAGTGTGCTGAAGCAGCAGAAAGCTAAATAAACATAAGTTAAATTAAAGAACAATAATCAGGAGAGACAATATTATAGACCTAATACTGAGGTTATCCAAATGACTGGTTATGATGCGGTGAGGATACTGCATCCCGGAATGGAATCCATATCTGAACTTGACATAGAACCAATGGAGAAAGTGCAAAGAAGAGCATTCAAAATGATTTGTGGTGAGACGTATCTGAGCTGTATAGAAAGGTTGAAAAGGTGTGGACTAACACCACTGGAGAGAAACAGGAGTGGAGGTGATCTAATTGAGGGAGATTATCACTGGAACGAAGACAGTGTGGTGGGATAGGTGCCATGAATTAGCAGCGAACAAGGCGGCTTTTGGACATAGGTATAAATTATTCAAGAAAAGGAGAGGACTATTCTCTGGTGGAAGATTTGAAGACTCGTGAAACAGTTTGGAGGATGGTACTACCTCATTGGATTCTATCACAGCTTAAGAAAGAAGCTGGGAAAGAATTGGAATTAAGCATTCCCGGCTAAAGTGTAGTGGTTTTAAAACAGATTGTATCTCTTCTGAACCACTTAAGATCCTATTTAAGTTATCTTGCGTTAGATATTGAAGAACACTTAAACCCAGTTGTGCAACTCACATACGCAAAACAAGTTTTCCCATTTTTGTCTGGACAAAGAACAACATGTTATTTTCCTTAAAGTTGAAAGGCCACTTTTCAGTTCATTTGAACGCTGAACGTAGAATACATCTAAACTGGTGTTCTTCGGGAATACCCCCCATCGCACATTAAAAGGCATTGCACATAAACTTAGACAAACCTGACAAAAATGTTGTCTGCGAAAGGAAATGAAGACTTGCACTTAACTGCGCTACTTTGCAACCGACACATTTGTAATATACCTAATTGGCTTTGTGCAACATCTCGTAAGTGTTCAGATGCAATATTAGTCCCTGTATGTAGGTAATTGGCTAATTATTATGGTGTCCTTTAAGGATCTCACAAAGTAGTCTCTGTCTGTGTGTTTGGCTATTTATAAAGGCACGTTTAAGAACCTCACAAGTAGCTAAACCTCTAAAAGGCTGAACACAGTTGTTATGTTGTAATAGGCCTAATTAGCCCCACCTCAGTAAACTAAAAGAAGCTAAAGAAGTAGCATATGTCCGTTATCCCTGCCATCATGCCCTCCACCTCCTCCTCCTCCACCTCCTCTTCCTCCTCCTCCTTCTCCTCTTCGTCCTTTAGTTAATTCATTAGTTGATAGTCTGATGTGTTCATCAAGGAATAACAATCTTCGTTTTTTATTTCAAACTGACACACCGCAGTATGATTACAATTCATAGTATGAACGGATGATTACAAGTTATTACAGGAGTCGAATTTAACTGTTTGGCAGCTATGCAAGGCGCCCATCACGACCTACTGATCATTTCACCAATGCCATAGGGCGAATGAAAGGCTGAGTCAACCGCGTCCGTGCTGATCTTCTGCTCTTCGTGCCAGAGTGCTACCATTTCCATAAACCCGCTACTATCTATAATAGATAGTAGTAGGCTATGCTTATCAAGGAAGTAGTGTATTTTTCACTTTTGCTTATCATACTTGCATTCTATCCGACTAATTTTGCAAGCCTTCTGCTTCTGCTATTATCGAAAAAAGAGGCTTGTCAAATGCATCTCCGCTTACTTGTGACAAACCTATTTCTGTTCGCAGTCTTCTTAAACTGTTCCATTTTTTCCAAGTCACCCAGATCTTCATTTTGTTACAGACAGAGGCATAATTTGCTACTTAATGTTGCTTACCGTTCAACGCTTTCATCAATTAAAAACGTTGATCTGGCGCTAAAAGTTATCAAAATACTGAAATATTGATTCGTCGCTTACATTTTTCCTCGACTTTGGCATTTTCGCTTAGGTAGGCATACGGTAAGCTTGCATTTTATTTTTTAATTGTTAGTAGCCCAGTTAAGTTATAATTTCCTGGTTCAGTTACCTTTGTCGTTCTAAATTGCCCCTATAATATTTATCAGTATATAAAAAATGTGTCCACAGGTTGTGAACCTGTTTAGTGTGTTTGCCTTGAAGTCATTGGAGTAATTCATGCAGTAAATATAACACCATAAAGTCCACAATTTACCTAGCGCATCTATATTATGATGAATGAAAATGACTGAGAATTCCTGCTGACCTGATCCGTTCTAAGATTGCTTCGTAGAGTTCTATCCAGGATTCAGTGATCACATAAATTCCAGCGGTTCTGAAGAGACTTCAAAGTTCCGGACGAAAATAAACTTTGCTATAATTTCCTTGTTTCATACGACGATGTGCCTGTATCGCTCGATTCAACAACTACTGATGCTCTCACCAGTCGCTGAAGCCACGGCAGCAGCAGCAGCAGCGGCAGTCCTGTGTGTCTGCAACTGAGCATCAGCTGAGAGACGTAGCCACATATCACTTGAACCAGCTTATAATGAGACCGTAATTATCCAATCTTGGTCGCCCGCCGCCCACACAGTCGACGACGTCTTCGCTGGTTGCGCCGCGGCGGACCGTTGTTCAGTCGATCGGCGCCGACGCCGCCGAGTGGAGGAAGGACGTGAAGCAGCCGAAGACACAATGATCGCACTACTAGACCAGACCCACCGTACACAGTCGACCGGTCTCCTCTTCAAAATGAACACAGGCGCGTTGTTAAAATAGCAGCAGAATAGAAACGGACAAACGCACGGACAACTTAACGCCTGACTGGCCGGTTGGACGGTTGGCTGGCTGGCTGTCTGGCTGACTATCTGACTGACTTACACTGACTGACTGATTCACTCACTATAATCCACTAACTCACTCACTCACTCACTCGCTCACTCACTCACTAACTCACTCACCCACTTATTCGTTCACTCACTCGCTCACTCATTCACCCACCCACTTATTCGCTCGCTCGCTCACTCACTCATTCACCCACCCACTTATTCGCTCGCTCACTCACTCGCTACTCACTCATTCGCTCACTCGCTCAGTCACTTAGTCACTCAGTCACTTGCTCGATCACTCACATACTCGCTCACCTACTAACTTCTGACTCACTCACCAACAGAATGAAGCAATATCACCAATAGCGGCAATAGTCGATTGTTAGCATCCGATTGCGAACCTGGACTACAGAGAGATAGATGCATGATAGAATGCTATGCATAATTTAAGTTTGGCTCATCTGGACGACGTATGATGGGAATTGGCTTCTTCAGATGATCTAAGAAGCACGATGTGTTCATTTGGACATTAGTCATATTCCGCGAAATTCAATTTCCGGAAGCATAGACCAACCGCGAGGAAACCCCGAGGAGGCGATACATCCTTCACCATAAAAAATCCTATTAGATGCTTCTTTTGGGACATTTCCAGACAGAGAAAAAGAGACGAAAGGCCGAGAGAGACAGGCAGATACACACAGCCACACAGAAACTCTCACACAGACAGGCATTGGCATGCAGACAGACAAACACTCGATAATAATAATAATAATAATAATAATAATAATAATAATAATAATAATAATAATAATACACACATTAGTTATTATTATTATTATTATTATCTCCCTAATAATAATAATAATAATAATAATAATAATAATTCTTCCTTTATTGAAACAATCCGGTTGACACATCGCAACCGGTACAGTTTAAAGTTATGCAATTGAAACAATTCACAAGAACGCAAATGACAGACGACATAAATCTTAACTACTAACAGAACAGACAGCCTGCAATACACGGCGCTAATAGCAGCCTACAAAGCATATCCGCCCTACGGGGCTCGAACTCGGTACCTCTCGCTCTCTACGCCAGATGTTATCCAATGCGCTATCGGGCCCCTCGAAACAGAAATAGAGAAAGACAGAGAGTCAACAGGCAGTCGAACAGACAGACAGATAGACAGTCAGACGAATCATTAGACACGTAGTATTTTAGAGCATCGACAACGTTTGGACGGTGTCTTTTCTTTCCCCATTTCGTCTGCTTGGCTTCTTTCGCCGCGAAACCCTCTCTATGCGTCTGCCATCATCCTGTTGGTCAACGCAGAATGCTTCCAGGAATGAGTAGCAATATCCTATTCCAAGAAGACGTTCTCCGACCAGATGACAACGGTAAACGAGGTTTAAGGTTACGCATGCGACTCAGTCTCTGACTACAGCATCTGCTTCATATTTGTTCACTATTCTCCGTTCTTTGATGTTAGCGTGAAATGCATCGTCAGTCGCTTCTCCTCATCGCTTTCTCGACTAACATCAATCACTTTCCTATCAGCGACCGCTTTTTAATCCTCGGTTCTATTTTTGTTCAACGGGGAATTCCGATGGGACTAGGTTTTGTATTTATGTAATCGGACGTCTATTTAATTCTTTTCATCTATTTGCTGGCTCTCTGACATTGTAGCTAGGAGGGAAGTTGACGAGCTCTTGAAATCGTTCACGAACTAAACGTACGTATACTATATATAACTCTGATCTCGGATCTAATATCAATCTCTGGTCCTCTTGGCTTCAGAAGCAGTCTGATATATATATATATATATATATATATATATATATATATATATATATATATATATATATATATATATATATATATCTCATCTTGTGGCACTAAGAAGGGCATATTGAAGGTTTTACATAACCTATGTTTTCGTATCTTGTAGTTGTAGGTCGCAAAATCTCGCTTCATCTTTGTTGATAAACCGTAACTAAAATAAGTTGGAATTGAAAATAAGCAGAAACTGGAACCACACAGATTCCCAGAAAATGGACAAAATAATGCATCAGATTCTTAGGTTGCATTATTAAGAGAAGGACGGAACTTTGGATGCCACATAATTAAGAGAATGAGAAGGAACTTGGGCATTTGGGCATAAAGCGATACCACAGTTTTTATATTCTATAGCTTAGTCTCTTAGGCCTATCACAGTCTTACTTATAATCTTAAGCGAATCAGCGTCATTCATTACGATGCAGCCTTTACACCATAGACCAACTACCGCAGGCTTATTGAAACACAGACAGACATTCATTCATTCAGAGCATTTATTTAGCGCCATTCAAAATAACTACTGGCATGGTATTTACGGTTTGCTCTCAACGGGCGCAGAGCTATTATATTATAATGGACTCATTTAGTGTTTGCCGTGGGTGGCTGCAGAAGACTCGGTCAGTCTTGACCGTGCCTCGCCCGGCAGCGAATGGGACTCTATGGGCGGAGGAGATGGAGGGCGACAGCCGCCTCCGGTGGTCGGTCGGTTGGCAGCGTTGATGGAGGACGCGATATTATTAGGATGATTAGTGTTCGCCAAATCAAAGAACCGAAGCCGCCTTTGTTGTGACAGCGTCAGAGAAATTCTCGAATGGCGTTTGGTGGAGACAATGTTATAGGATTCTGTGTCTGTATAGGAGATTATTTCCATCTTGAGAGGAAAAATCCACTCTGGCAAGACGCTGATAATCTATCGCGCTCGACAGCAGAGCAGTGGATCTCGTATTTCAGCAGTTATACTCGGCTAAAGGCGCTATATAAGTGTTCAGTTGCAAGTTTAGTCTTTGTATGTATGTATTTGGCATTTGTGTTCGCCTTTTAGGGACCTCATAAAGTTGTCTCTGTAGACTCTGTGTATTTGTTTGGCTATTTTTTATAGGCACATTTAGGAGCCTCACAAAGTAGCTGTGAACTAATGTTTTGCATATATAATGAGCACAGGTGTTCCTTAGGTTGATATATATAATATATATATATAATGTGTATCGATTGTTAAGCGTTTTAGTCTTAGGCCTTAGTTGCGCTGTCGGCTCGTGGGCGCTTGGCCTAAAGTAGCCTAAACTTTGGCTGACGATAGATTCTCTACACGTGCAGTTAGCGCGCCAAACTTAGAAACTGCTGATGACAGTGAATTTGAACAATACAGTGTAGTAGTTGGTTTAATGCAGTAGAGAGCTGTATGTTAGAAGTTACCGTTGAGTGGTAATTGATAAGAACTTTGATATTAAGTGTACGTTTGAAATAACTGTGTTTGAAGAAAGGAGAAACATTCAAAGAACTGTGTCAATTTAATTCTTAAACAGTTAGAAGACGTTGAGCAATTTATATGTAGAGATAAGGAAAGTTCTTGAGGTAGGTCACAACTAAGAAAGAAAAAGAGTTGGTGACATATTTGGTGGCAGCAGCGGTGGAATTCGAAACAACGTCTGGGATTCGAAACAACGTCTGGGATTCGAAACAACGTCGACTGGTGAATACGCATTCAAATCATTGGTAAATCTACGACAACGAAAGCCTCAACGACAAAGGTATAAAAGTTGGTTGTTATCAAACAAAGAACAATTCCCAATACTTCAAACACAAAAGAAAACTGGTGTTTTCCAGAAAGGACAGCACTGAAGTAAAGAAGTAAGATGGAGAAATTAAGTGTCAAAAAACAAGCAGAACTGAAGAAGATGTCTTCTGAAAGATTAAAACAGCGCTTGTTGAAGGCTGGTTTTGAAGAAGAGAAACTGAAAGATATGTCACGTGAGGACATGTTAGAAGCGCTAGCTGAAGTCTGGCTTAAGGAAGAAGCAGAAGAAGAAGGTGCTGTCGGCGGTGTTGTGGAAAAGGTTATTGAAAAACCGCCTGGACTTATGTCTATGGAGATGATGATGCAGTGGATGATGATGAAAGAAGAAAGAGAGGAGAAACGAAGACAAGAAGAGAAAGAAAGAGAGGGAGATACGAAGACAAGAAGAGAAAGAGAAAGAGGAGAAACGGAGACAAGAAGAGAAAGAAATGCGACAGGAAGAATTACGTCTTCAGAGAGAAAAGGAAGAGAAGGCAGAACGTCTTCAGAGAAAAAAGGAAGAGAAGGCAGAACGTCTTCAGAGAGAAAAAGAAGAGAAAGCAGAAAATGCACGACAGGAAGAATTACGTCTTCAAAGAGAGAAAGAAGAATTGCAAAGGCAGCAATTTGAAATTCAATTAGAGCAATTGAGAAAAGATATAGAAGATGCTGAAAGGAGAAGATTAGAGCAGATGATTGAATTTGAAAAGGCGCGGAAAAGTGACGAAGAGATACGTCAGCAACAGATTGAAGAGAAGAGACTACGTGAAGAAGAAAAGGAAAAAGTGCGAATTTCAGAGTTGGAGCGAGCAGAACAGGTTAGACAAGAAGAACTGAAATTACAGAAAGAAAGCATGGAGAAGGCGGAAGAGGAAAGACAAGAACGTTTAAAGTTGGAACAACAAAAAATAGCATTAAAGAAGCACAACTCAAAGAGGAGAAGCGAAATAGAGAAGCTCAAAGAGCAAAGAAGAGAAGAACAACGGAGAAGAACAGAAAAGGAAACAGGAAGAAAGTGAAACGATGGTTTCGAAAATAAAGAAAATTGGTGATGCCATGAAACACGTGTTACCTAAAATGCCAAACGATATGATGGAGGTGCCATTATATTTCGAAACGGTTGAGAATGCGTTTCGTAGTTTCAACGTGCAAGAACAATTCTGGGTGAAGTTACTATTGCCATTGATGACTCCGAAAGCTAGAACTGTTCTAAACAGATTGTCATTCGATGATTTAGACGATTATCAAGTCGGGTGAAGTCCCTTCAGAAGACGTCCAGGTGCAGTCCGTTCAGAAGGCGTCCAGGTGCAGTCCGTTCAAGAAGGCGTCCAGGTGTCCGTTCAGTCCAGGTGCAGTCAGAAGGCGTCCAGGTGCAGTCCGTTCAGAAAACGTCCAGGTGAAGTCCCTTCAGAAGACGTCCAGGTGCAGTCCGTTAAGAAGGCGTCCAGGTGAAGTCCCTTCAGAAGACGTCCAGGTGCAGTCCAGGTCAGGAGAAGGCGTCCAGGTGAAGTCCCTTCAGAAGACGTCCAGGTGCAGTCCGTTCAGAAGGCGTCCAGGTGCAGTCCGTTAAGAAGGCGTCCAGGCGTCCAGGTGAAGTCCCTTCAGAAGACGTCCAGGTGCAGTCCGTTCAGAAGGCGTCCAGGTGCAGTCCGTTCAGAAGGCGTCCAGGTGCAGTCCGTTCAGAAGGCGTCCAGGTGCAGTCCCTTCAGAAGACGTCCAGGTGCAGTCCGTTAAGAAGGCGTCCAGGTGCAGTCCGTTCAGTCCCGTTCAGAAGACGTCCAGGTGCAGTCCGTTCAGAAGAAGGCGTCCGTTCAGAAGTGTCCAGTCCGTTCAGAAGGCGTCCAGGTGCAGTCCCTTCAGAAGACGTCCAGGTGCAGTCCGTTCAGAGGTGCGTCCAGGTGAGGCGTCCGTTCAGAAGACGTCCAGGTGAAGTCGTCCTTCAGAAGACGTCCAGGTGCAGTCCGTTCAGAAGGCGTCCAGGTGAAGAAGTCCGTTCAGAAGACGTCCAGGTCCGTTCAGTCCGTTCAGAAGTTAAGATTCCGTTCAGAAGACGTCCAGGTGCAGTCCGTTCAGAAGACGTCCAGGTGCAGTCCGTTCAGAAGGCGTCCAGGTGAAGTCCGTTCAGAAGACGTCCAGGTGCAGAAGACGTCCGTTCAGAAGAAGTCCAGGTGCGTCCAGGTGCAGTCCGTTCAGAAGGCGTCCAGGTGCAGTCCGTTCAGAAGGCGTCCAGGTGCAGTCCGTTCAGAAGGCGTCCAGGTGCAGTCCGTTCAGAAGGCGTCCAGGTGCAGTCCGTTCAAGAAGGCGTCCAGGTGCAGTCCCTTCAGAAGACGTCCAGGTGCAGTCCCTTCAGTCCAGGTGCAGTCCGTTCAGAAGGCGTCCAGGTGAGAAGTCCGTTTCAGAAGAAGACGTCCAGGTGCAGTCCGTTCAGAAGGCGTCCAGGTGCAGTCCGTTCAGAAGGCGTCCAGGTGCAGTCCGTTTCAGAAGGCGTCCAGGTGCAGTCCGTTCAGAAGGCGTCCAGGTGAAGTCCCTTCAGAAGACGTCCAGGTGCAGTCCGTTAGAAGGCGTCCAGAAGGCGTCCAGGTGCAGTCCGAAGAAGGCCCTTCCAGGTGCAGAAGAGAAGTCCAGGTGCAGTCCGTTCAGAAGGCGTCCAGGTGCAGTCCAGAAGGCGTCCAGTCCCTTCAGAAGACGTCCAGGTGAAGTCCGTTCAGAAGACGTCCAGGTGCAGTCCCTTCAGAAGGCGTCCAGGTGAAGTCCCTTCAGAAGACGTCCAGGTGCAGTCCGTTCAGAAGGCGTCCAGGTGCAGTCCGTTCAGAAGGCGTCCAGGTGCAGTCCGTTCAGAAGGCGTCAGAAGACGTCCAGGTGCAGTCCGTTCAGAAGGCGTCCAGGTGAAGTCCGTTTCAGAAGACGTCCAGGTGCAGTCCGTTCAGAAGGCGTCCAGGTGCAGTCCGTTAAGAAGGCGTCCAGGTGCAGTCCCTTCAGAAGGCGTCCAGGTGCAGTCCGTTCAGAAGGCGTCCAGGTGCAGTCCAGGTGCAGTCCGTTCAGAAGGCGTCCAGGTGCAGTCCGTTCAGAAGGCGTCCAGGTGAAGTCCGTTCAGAAGACGTCCAGGTGCAGTCCGTTCAGTGCAGTCCGTCCAGAAGGCGTCCAGGTGCCGTTCAGAAGACGTCCAGGTGCAGTCCGTTCAGAAGACGTCCAGGTGCAGTCCGTTCAGAAGGCGTCCAGGTGAAGTCCGTTCAGAAGACGTCCAGGTGCAGTCCGTTCAGAAGACGTCCAGGTGAAGTCCGTTCAGAAGACGTCCAGGTGCAGTCCGTTCAGAAGGCGTCCAGGTGCAGTCCGTTCAGAAGGCGTCCAGGTGAAGTCCGTTCAGAAGACGTCCAGGTGCAGTCCGTTCAGAAGACGTCCAGGTGCAGTCCGTTCAGAAGGCGTCCAGGTGCAGTCCGTTCAGAAGGCGTCCAGGTGCAGTCCGTTCAGAAGGCGTCCAGGTGCAGTCCGTTCAGAAGACGTCCAGGTGCAGTCCGTTCAGAAGGCGTCCAGGTGAAGTCCGTTCAGAAGGCGTCCAGGTGCAGTCAAGTCCGTTCAGAAGGCGTCCAGGTGCAGTCCGTTCAGAAGGCGTCCAGGTGCAAGTCCGTTCAGAAGGCGTCCAGGTGCAGTCCGTTCAGAAGGCGTCCAGGTGAAGTCCCTTCAGAAGACGTCCAGGTGCAGTCCGTTCAGAAGGCGTCCAGGTGCAGTCCCTTCAGAAGACGTCCAGGTCCAGGTTCAAGAAGTCCAGGTGAAGTTCAGAAGGCGTCCAGGTGCAGTCCGTGAAGGCGTCCAGGTGAAGTCCCTTCAGAAGGCGTCCAGGTGCAGTCCGTTCAGAAGGCGTCCAGGTGCAGTCCGTTCAGAAGGCGTCCAGGTGCAGTCCGTTCAGAAGGCGTCCAGGTGCAGTCCGTTCAGAAGGCGTCCAGGTGAAGTCCCTTCAGAAGGCGTCCAGTGCAGTCCGTTCAGAAGGCGTCCAGGTGAAGTCCGTTCAGAAGGCGTCCAGTGCAGTCCGTTCAGAAGGCGTCCAGGTGCAGTCCGTTCAGAAGGCGTCCAGGTGCAGTCCGTTCAGAAGACGTCCAGGTGCAGTCCGTTCAGAAGACGTCAGGTGAAGGTGCAGTCCCTTCAGAAGGCGTCCAGGTGCAGTCCGTTCAGAAGGCGTCCAGGTGCGTCCAGGTGAAGTCCGTTCAGAAGGCGTCCAGGTGCAGTCCGTTCAGAAGACGTGCAGTCCGTTAAGAAGGTCCAGGTGCAGTCCGTTAAGAAGGCGTCCAGGTGCAGTCCGTTCAGAAGGCGTCCAGGTGCAGTCCGTTCAGAAGGCGTCCAGGTGCAGTCCGTTAAGAAGACGTCCAGGTGAAGTCCCTTCAGAAGACGTCCAGGTGCAGTCCGTTCAGAAGGCGTCCAGGTGCAGTCCGTTCAGAAGGCGTCCAGGTGAAGTCCGTTCAGAAGACGTCCAGGTGCAGTCCGTTCAGAAGGCGTCCAGGTGCAGTCCGTTCAGAAGGCGTCCAGGTGCAGTCCGTTCAGAAGACGTCCAGGTGCAGTCCGTTCAGAAGGCGTCCAGGTGAAGTCCGTTCAGAAGACGTCCAGGTGCAGTCCGTTCAGAAGGCGTCCAGGTGCAGTCCGTTCAGAAGGCGTCCAGGTGAAGTCCGTTCAGAAGAAGGCGTCCAGGTGCAGTCCGTTCAGTCCAGGTGAAGTCCCTTCAGAAGACGTCCAGGTGCAGTCCGTTAAGAAGGCGTCCAGGTGCAGTCCGTTCAGAAGGCGTCCAGGTGCAGTCCGTTAAGAAGGCGTCCAGGTGAAGTCCCTTCAGAAGGCGTCCAGGTGCAGTCCGTTCAGAAGGCGTCCAGGTGAAGTCCGTTCAGAAGACGTCCAGGTGCAGTCCAAGGTCCAGGTGCAGTCCCTTCAGAAGACGTCCAGGTGCAGTCCGTTCAGAAGGCGTCCAGGTGCAGTCCGTTCAGAAGAAGGTGCGTCCAGAAGACGTGCAGTCCGTTCAGAAGGCGTCCAGGTGAAGTCCCTTCAGAAGACGTCCAGGTGCAGTCCGTTCAGAAGGCGTCCAGGTGAAGTCCCTTCAGAAGACGTCCAGGTGCAGTCCGTTCAGAAGGCGTCCAGGTGCAGTCCGTTCAGAAGTTAAGAGTCCGTTCAGAAGGCGTCCAGGTGAAGTCCCTTCAGAAGGCGTCCAGGTGCAGTCCGTTCAGAAGGCGTCCAGGTGAAGTCCCTTCAGAAGACGTCCAGGTGCAGTCCGTTCAGAAGGCGTCCAGGTGCAGTCCGTTAAGAAGGCGTCCAGGTGCAGTCCGTTCAGAAGAAGCGTCCAGGTGCAGTCCGTTCAGAAGGCGTCCAGGTGAAGTCCCTTCAGAAGTGCGTCCAGGTGCAGTCCGTTAAGAAGGCGTCCAGGAAGACGTCCAGGTGCAGTCCTTCAGAAGACGTCCAGGTGCAGTCCGTTCAGAAGAAGCGTCCAGGTGAAGTCCGTTCAGAAGACGTCCAGGTGCAGTCCGTTCAGAAGGCGTCCAGGTGAAGTCCGTTCAGTCCAGGTGCAGTCCGTTCAGAAGGCGTCCAGGTGCAGTCCGTTCAGAAGGCGTCCAGGTGAAGTCCAGAAGTCCAGGTGCAGTCCGTTCAGAAGGCGTCCAGGTGAGTCCGTTAAGAAGGCGTCCAGGTGCAGTCCGTTCAGAAGGCGTCCAGGTGCAGTCCGTTCAGAAGACGTCGTCCAGGTGCAGTCCGTTAAGAAGGCGTCCAGGTGAAGTCCCTTCAGAAGGCGTCCAGGTGCAGTCCGTTCAGAAGGCGTCCAGGTGAAGTCCCTTCAGAAGGCGTCCAGGTGCAGTCCCTTCAGAAGGCGTCCAGGTGCAGTCCGTTCAGAAGGCGTCCAGGTGAAGTCCAGTTCAGAAGGCGTCCAGGTGAAGTCCGTTCAGAAGGCGTCCAGGTGAAGTCCGTTCAGAAGACGTCCAGGTGCAGTCGTTCAGAAGGCGTCAGAAGGCGTCCAGGTGCCGTTCAGTCCAGGTTCAGAAGGCGTCCAGGTGCAGTCCGTTCAGAAGGCGTCCAGGTGAAGTCCGTTCAGAAGACGTCCAGGTGCAGTCCGTTCAGAAGGCGTCCAGGTGCAGTCCGTTCAGAAGGCGTCCAGGTGCAGTCCGTTCAGAAGACGTCCAGGTGTTCAGAAGTCCAGGTGCAGTCCGTTCAGAAGAGTCCAGGTGCAGTCGTCCAGGTGTTCAGTTCCAGGTGCAGTCCGTTCAGAAGACGTCCAGGTGAAGTCCGTTCAGAAGGCGTCCAGGTGAAGTCCGTTCAGACGCGTCCAGGTGAAGTCCGTTCAGAAGGCGTCCAGGTGCAGTCCGTTCAGAAGGCGTCCAGGTGCAGTCCGTTCAGAAAACGTCCAGGTGAAGTCCCTTCAGAAGACGTCCAGGTGCAGTCCGTTAAGAAGGCGTCCAGGTGCAGTCCGTTCAGAAGGCGTCCAGGTGAAGTCCCTTCAGAAGACGTCCAGGTGCAGTCCCATTGTAGTCTCCAGGTCCCCCCCCCAGAAAGCGTCCAAAAGCAAAAATAGGATACATGTCCAATTTGATTTCAGAAGAATTGGTCCAGGCGTAAAAATTACGAGCTTTATCGTTTGAGGCCGTATGTAAGGAGGAAATGCTCAGTCGTTAGCATGTACGGTGTAGCCTACGATTGTCGTGCTTTGACGTCGGATAACGTTTAACATTAGACTCGTCATAATGAATTGAAGTCCTTGACATTTTTCGGAATGGGTTGTGTCCAAGAGATATCTACGGTAAAGGTTTTAATGTAATCACGAATACTCTTTTGTTGATGTAATTCGAATAAAATTGATGAACTTTAACTAAATTTATCGTGGGTGTGAATCTTTACAAGACCGCGAATGATCGGCAGTTCAACTGAACAAACTTTGTCAACGCAACATAGAAGTTCTGAAACCATATTGTCGAAATAATCCATCTTATAGCCTTATACTAGAGTCCTTCTCTTCAGTTCGATATTCCGAACTTACAAAAATGCCGATTTTTACACGCTTTTTTCACTCAGACATCCAAATTTTCACACAAAGTTTAGCAATATAGGCCTACTTCGCCCCTATGGGATAACCTTGGACTAGAACTACCATGATACATAATTATCAATTCCGTCGCTCGAACTTGCAACACAGATGCATCCTTTCATGTGCTTTGCGTGACGCTTCTATCGAAAATTTGTATATCTTTCCCCACATATTAAATCGACAGTCTTCATTCCATATGTACCTAAACTCCAAATAGAACTATGATTGTGTATCAATTCTTTCACCCGATCTCTTCATAAATATAGGCCTACCATTTACGCGCTTAGCGTGTGTTCACCCAATCCAAAATATTCCTTGTCAGCAAATTACAACAAACAATCTGCACCATATGCATTTGATATACGTATCAGTTTCGCCATCCAAAGTCACCAAAAATGCAGTTTCCATACTTCGCATGTTCGCTTCTATCGAAAACATGTCTTTTTTCTACAAATTGTATGTACACTCTTCACCTCTGTGAATAAATTTAAGCTAGAATTACTATGCTTAGCGCATTCATTATAAGAATTTTCTGAAAATATATCATGCTTCTTCAATCGTGAACACACCCTTTTCACCTAAATTCTAATCGTTTGCATTGTCCCTCTCATGCAAGGAATAACAACCAAAACAGTTCCATCACATGTCAGCAATCTAAGAGTCACAATTTTGTCATGCAAGTCGCCGTCTCGTGAATCGAAGAGTCTTTAGTTTAGCATACAAGTCTTCATTTCAGACATCTGCGCAACATAAAAGTCGAAAGTTTCTCTCATCCATTTGTCTTTACAATCTAGAGAACCATAAGTTTGCTGTTTAATCTCTCATCCTAATCGTCTTTGCACCCTTTAAAAGTCAACATTTTACAGTGAAAGCCTACAAAGTCCTTGACATAATGGTGTAGTTCACCGTATGTGGTGCATCTGTGCAGTGGCGTATTGTCGTTATTTACACTCTCTGTTCGCTTCTGATATGCATGACCGCTCACATTTCTGTAGCACCAGTGTTCGATTCGCTTATGAAACGTCTGACTGCTAAAATAATTATGGTGCTATAATATGGGCAGGCCGCAGGTGGGTATAAAACTCCACTCCAACCTATACACTTACTCCAAAAGAGGGTTGTAAGAATCATAGCTGGTGTACACTACTTGGCTAAGACCTCTAGTCTGTTTAAAAGTTTAAACTTATTAACTATCTTTGACCTACATAAACTCCAACTTGCTATCTTCATGTACCGACATCAGAGCCAAACCTTACCCAGTATATTTAATTGTTATTCTCCACTAATGCTTCTGTCCACGGTTATGACACTAGATCTCGGTTTAATCTTCGCTCTGCAATCTGTAAAACTAATGTTAGGCAATTTTCTTCTAGAATAACTGGGCCTAAACTATGGAACTACATTGACCGTGGCATCCGTAATCAGAGGTCACTCAAATCCTTCAAACAGGCTTATAAAAACACTTACTTAATTGACGTTGATTTTACTACTGCCATGCCTACTTCTCATCCTAAGTTAATTGAACTGACTCATGTTTCCTTTCAAGTTCTATCAATTTGTTCCATCATAGTGGGGAAGACTAGATGAGCCCATTGGGCTTCTTCTCCCCACGAATCGATTTTTATTACTTAACCTGTTAGACTATAACCTCTTCAATTTCTGTTTCTTATTGCGCTTACGAAATATAAACTTTTACTGACTGTATTCACACATGTACATTGTGTTCACTGTTCATGGAATCGATTCTAATAACTTTGATTGATTGATTGATAGAACAAGTCAAAACTCCTAACCTTCTATGGCGCCACTCGAAAATTCACGCAAAGGTGTGAATTTGCTCTTGAAACGACGTCCATTGTGTTAAATTTCGCTCTTAAAACTGAAAAATTCTAAAATCCACACGAAAGGGCACGATATATGATTGGAATTCACTCCTTAACTGCTATCGCGTAACTCGAAAACTGCATGCAAATGGGTGAATTTGTTCTTAAAAATAACGTACATTGGGAACAATTATACTCTTAAAACTGAAAAATTCTTAAACGCCAATGGAAATGAGGCGCAATATGGCTGGAATTACTGTTAAACTCCTAAACTGCTATAGCACCACTCAAAAACTACACGCAAATGGTTGAATTTGCTCTTAAAACTATGTACATTAGGCTCAATTTTGCTCTTAAAACTGAAAAATTCTAAAATGCCAATGGAAATGATGCTCAATATGGCTGGAATTCACTGTTAAACTTCTGAACTGCTGTAGTGCCACGCGACCTATAGGGTTCGAATTCGCTTGTATACAAAATACCTAGGTCTGAGTTTTCTTTAAAGGTGGAGGAAAAGCTGTAGTTTGTTAACTGGCAATTATACAACAACTACACATCATTTATTGTATTAGACACCGGAGTTGGAGTGTTACTCTCTTTAAACAATGTTTTGCTCACCACCTACAATGGGGTGTCTGTGTTGGTATGCCTGCGTGTCTGTGTTTGTCCGCCTGCTAGATCAGGTCCACTCACTTTGACCCTGTCACGTGGTTGAAGTGGACTTTGAACCTATACAACTGATAAGCTGGACGGCTATTATTTTGTTTATCTACATGTCAGACGAGGGGAGTGCTCTGGTATATCACAGATACCACACTTTGGTCCTGTCACGTGGTTGGTTGGAGTGGACTTTGAACATAAACAGCAGATAAGTTGGGCGACTATTTATTTTTAGAGCTGTCAGACGAGATATACCAGAGCACTCCCCAGTCACGTGGTTGGAGTGGACCTTGACCTGTCACGTAGTTGGAGTGGACTTTGACCCTGTCACGGTATTGGTGGTCTCAGACGCAGTGGTATCTAGGTCAAGTGTTGGTAAAAATAAAAATGATGTCATGTCTAGGTCAGTGACCTTGATCTGATGATATCATTTGACCTTTAACCTTGCACTTAGAGTCGGGTCATTCGGTGCAAAGTGATACAGGACCCGCACTATATAATTTTTATAGTACTTTTCTATGTTGGACTCCAACGGAGTTTGTTAGTCCTCTTGTGTTAATGTGTGCTTCCATGCTTGACTACGAGCTAGCCTGTATAATATAGTGTATAATGTATAATCTTTGTGTGTTGATGTGTGTTTTCATGTTTGACTCCCACAGAGCCTGTTTATCCCAGTGTGCTAATGTGTTTCTATGTTGAAATCACATTTAATCTAACATAACGTAACTATAATTCTAATAATTATTATTATAATCTAGTCAAATTTTTAGATTAGATTATCTACTCTAAATATAGGATCAGATTAAATTCTATTAAGTAAAATTTTCCCGTCCCAGTTAATCAGAGAAGCTCACACGTTTTCTGAAATCAGTTGATGGAGATGGCATTGTGGAGGAGCAGACGGTCGACCGATCGGAATCTGTTGCGATGAGTTTCTTTCGATTCGCTGGTCATCGTTGAGTCAAGTCTGTCGCACATTGACAATAATATGAATTTGTATATTGCACAGAACCGGTTTTAGGTTACAATCTTGAAACAGCAAGTACAGTTACACAGCAGGAGCCAATAAAAGCTAATAGAACTTGACCCCTCTTTCTTGATTATTATTCATAAATGTATTTGTTACTTAATTAGAACTTAAATAATATCAATAATAATAATGACAGCAGTACAACACCACAATACTACCGATATAAAAATGACCTAGTAATAAAAATTATTAATAACTATAGATCTGGTAAGTATTGTATTGTTTTGAATTGTATTGTATTTAAAGGTTTCTAAAGCGCCTCTCACAGTGCACACAAATCAGAGGAGCTCCCAGTGCGAAAGTCCCGAGAATAAAGACAAGTTTTGAGGTAGCGAAAAGAATGTAGCAGGACCACCACATAGTATGGTGGTGCGAACAAAGGGGGAAGTTGATTCCATAGCGAAGGGCCAATGCAGGCAAAGGAACGGGACTGGGCTATGGCTGTTCTCACACGAGGAACAAAAAGGTCAAGACGATCCGAAGAGCGTAGCGGGCGAAGGGAGCAGCCTAGGCAGGCCGACGTATTGAGTCACAGAGGCATTTCGGGGCAGACCTAGGTAGGATCGGAAAATGAGGAGAGTACCTTTAAGTAGATGCGTGCAGTAAGAGGAAGCCAGTGTAGTTGTTCAAACATTAATGCAGAGATAATGGGATAATCACGGCAGACGGGCAATAAGCTGCATTAAGAACCGATTGACGAGACGAATATAATTAAGTAATGCTAACAATACCTACTAAATGCAGATTGTGGACTCCCACATCGTCTGAAGTCTTGAACACTTAGTTGTAGGCTTTACCATCACAAATTTCAGTAAATAGAGAACAGTAAGCGATGAAAATGTACTAACAAATTCGAATTCGGTTTCTTCTCTTCTGGGTTCTTTCACTGAAAATGAATTTTGCGAGTCCGCAGCGTTACCATGGTGACAAATTCTATTGTGACTGTTTCTTGTCTATCACAGTCCTGTAGGCTTTTTGACGTCATAATTTCGTTAGCGTTATTAACGAGATTCAAAGATAAAAAATGGCCTTCGTAGATATTTGATAACTTCTATGACGTCTGAGCCTAAATATTACGCGCCAGAACTGACACGAAATTCAAATCAGTTGGAAGATTGAGGCTGATAGGCCTATTTAATTGATTGGCTTGTTGAGAAAGACGTATTGAAATAACCAGAGGTCAATATCGGAATGACAGAAAAAATATGCATTTATACGGTAGTTATGATTATTGTGAAGAATCAACGAGAGCAATAGTATTATCATTTTAATAGTAATCATCATCATCATCATCATCATCATCATCATCATCATCAGGATCCATGGGCCGAAGGCCCGTAGGTGTCCAACGCTTGCATCGTATCCATGGGCCGAGGCCCATTGGATTCCAATGCTTGCATTGGATTTCACTCGTATTTTTTTCTTTACGAACGGAGTATCTGCACCCATCCGTTCGACGGTTCGACCTTCGCACTTCTCCCTTAAAGAGAGTTCCAGGCTTAGGACTGGCTCTGATATCCACTTGTGGTATCAAAGGCGGCGATGCCGCCCACGTTTGCCAGCTTTTTCAGGGTTCCTGCTGAGCCTGTCCACCTCGCGTAGCGCCCTAAGGTGGTACTTCAGCCAAGACCTTCACCACTGATGGCATAGCCTCAGCAGGCACTCCCCTACTTACTGTTGCCACCCCCTCACCACGTTGAGGTGTGAGTCAGACTTTAATAGTAATACCTTTACTAAACAAATAATCTAGAGATAATAACAAAATTATTATTTGCAAAGAAGAAGCGCCAGGTGCCTTTCCGGAGCTTCAACATTATGCGCTGACCCATAGAATAAAATTATCAGTGTATTTTGACAACAACAATAATACTAACAGCAACAATAAAATGCATTCGTTGCGTGGTCATTTCCATCGGAGTTGGAACATCATTTTATTAAGAAAAAACAAAGGTCATGCTCTCTGCCTGTTATACAGGCTATGTACGTCATACAAGCAGTAACTGTTGGCGATGAATGAATATTGGCCACGATAAAAATCCATTCGCCGCTTCAGATCATTTACCAATATGAATGCGCAATTATTTGGACTAACCTAGATATGTAATTTAGAAAGCAAAACTTCGATGTTGGATATTTTAGTTTTGGTTCGGGGGTTTAACCTAAAAGCTCCCCTTTGATGGATTGCTACATGGAAATATGGCAACTGTATTTTCAAAAACAACTGGCCCGTTAATTTAAAAAACGAGTTGGTCTTATTGGTTTGGTAACATCTTGTAGAATTCGCCACCACAAACGGTAGACATCATGCTTTCAAGTGGACTCTTTAAAGCGTGGCCCTCCTAGTGGAAGAGTTTTAGAATTGGATCTGTCTACTAAGGGGCAAATACGATCACTTTCCAACAGCTTTCCAACAACAGTTACTGTAGCCTGCACGTTCGAACTTCCAAAGAAATAATGGAAGAGCACAAGATGACCTGATACATCCATCTCGGTACTTACCGAGCTCGAAACTGTCTAATCTCACTGTATCTGGGACAGCTGACAACACGATTCACTGCCCTTCGCACTGGTCTCTTTGACGTGAGCTCATTAGAAATAGGCCTAATTCTTCCTTAGAGCAAGCGCTATGCATTTGCATCGGATTCGAAGTGTCTTAGAGCCGACATGAAGCCGATAACTGGTCATCTTTTGAATACTCGACAGATGGACACTAAACGCTGGACACGACGACCTCGTGGCATTCAGTATATATACACAGTACACTTATACAGTCTTACACTCAATGGACTATGAAAAGTTCACGACACACACCTGCAAAATATATATTGCTAAGCAACTTTTCCTCGAGCATTATAGACGACTTCTGAAGTTATCAGCCGATCGAGTTTCGAACCGTCCACTGGCACGATTTGTAGTGTAATAAAATACAGTATTGGATATGCGATTTTATATTAATTAAAACGAATCTTTCAATCCCAAAGTACTTGAATCATCAAAGTATCTAAGCGCACGAATCTATCAGCGACATTTGTAACAAAACCTTCCAACTTCGCACACGACAGTACTCCTTGTAGCAAACGTCGACACTGCCTCAGTGCCTCCATAATACATTTTATGTCCGTCTTTATAGGTTCTTTCACGGCACGTCAATGGTTGTCACTGACGCAGGTCTGTATTATCCATTAGGCACAGACTGCACATTGCACAGTAGACACTGTACATAGGGCCTACGAACCGTTCAGGGGCCTATATACGCAAGTCCGAAACCGGAAATATTGCATTAGACCTTATTGGATATCTCCAGGATATTAAAAACAGGTAATCAACATTACAAAATGTAACTTGAGATTTTAGAATCAAAACTGGATGTGTTGGTGAATCATGATTAAACACGACGTCAATAAATAACTTAAATTCATAATTATGCGTTTAGCTATAATGCAGAGCTGGCAGTTGGGGTCTACGAATGGAAGAATGGCTAGGGCCTACGACGACCTTAAAACGGCCCTGCACTGACGGCAGATACTGAGCGCGAACTCATCGCTAAATCATAGCAATACAGCGCCAAATGCTCAGAAAATCACCAGATGATCGCAAATAACTGTAAGACTCAAAGTAAGTGACGTCATAGAAATGTCTGATACCAACGTGCGTTTATCTCAGCAATGGAATAATTGAGCTCACGAGCATATTAATGTTTAACTTTTCACCTCTTGTCTCTCGAAACTCTCCATGAAACTCTGAATTCCTAAGTGCATGCTCGTCTATACTTTGAACTTTCGTTTACCGAACTGTATCATACATATATTCCATTCACATCATCTATTTGCCTTTCGTTACACTAGCTTCCTGTCTAAGAGCAAACCCTGCATGGAATTATAATATATTCAGTTGTTATCCTATCGATCTGTGTACCTTGTGGCTCTGCGGACAGTGATACCTCGTTCGGCAAGTACTTCTGAAAAGCATAAAATGGGGCTTCGTATTTGCTTTTTCACATACTGTCCTGTTTATGGTGTTGCATCTTCATTCAGTTTTAACTGAGAAACATTTGCAGCAATTATTACAATGAAGCTTTTTCAAATGAGTGCGCTAGAATGTCATGGTGCTACATAATATTTCTTAAGCATGCATTCCTAGACTAGTGTCATCGAAAATATTAAATAGTGGCCTACTAGTGCCAGAGGTGGTCAATCATATATAATTACAGCCAATCAATGTCGATAAAGAAGTAGAAATGTTTTTCTTTGATCACTATCGTTAAACGATTAGTAAACAAGCGCACATATTAGCACCAACTGATACCATTAACTCTACGGAATTGTTCATCCGACAATAGCATTGCTCTTGTATTTGCGCTGTCCATCGCTGAACGGAACCTTCGTCCCAACTTTGCCCGTTTTGTTTTGTGCCACGATGTACAGCCAGAAGTTGCGCTTCTTGTAGCACAGAGAGCTCCCTATTCCGAGGTTGTACTGGCAGGTGTTGTAGCCGAGATTGAAGTGCATCGAACAGGTGTTTCCCGGAGGACATTCGAAGGACGAGTTGCACGGACGGAACGGCCAGCAGTACTCGTATCCGGTCTTCTCCTCGAAGATGCAGTCTCCGTCCGGACATCCGTAGCGACACTTGACCGTTGGATAGCAGATCCGGTTGTAAGCGCAGACCTCGTGACGACAACACGCTGAGTTTCTTGAACACGTGTCGTACTACAACAGAAGAAAACGTCTGTGAACTGCAATAGAAGAAGATGCAATGCAGAAAGTGCAAAGCCAATAAGTATCGTGCCTTCAACGGCGCCGTATGGTCAAACGTCACAAACGATTGTGGGCAAATGTGATGTACGACAACGTAATGGGGTGGAATGTAATGCTACTAATGTACTATTCATGTACCTACATTAAGTGTCTCGGAACTATCAAACAGATTGTCACGATGGGATTAGATTAAACTATTAAGCCACAAACTAGTTATGGACTTGTTTCCAACAACAATTAAACCTAATAGTACAAAACATAATTAGTTCACCGGACTTTGCTGACGAATATTGCAGAAAGCTTTATCTGACATTGAGAAGCTTATCTGCGAAATATTCTAGATTTACAAATAACTGAATTACCGAAAGAATGGAGATCATTTGTTCGCACCATTGTTACCAACTGGCTGCCGTTATGAACTGCTGCAAATGATGAATGAATGAATGGATGAACGCATGGATTCAAAGATGAATGGATGGATTAAATCTAGACATGCGAATCGGGACAAAGCCTATACCGTACACGTTAATAATGAATGAAATAATTGTTAGGTAAAGCATGGTCCGAGAGTTAATCCTATAATTTTTTGGCATTGGTTCTAGATTAAAGTATTTAATTTCTATTGAACTTTCTGACCTTGATTTTTAAGATTGGGTTTAAACATTGTTCACATTATTCTACGGCACGATCAAAAAGATATTAAACTGTGAATTTTATGATACATTGTTGATGTTTTGGTTGCTAGACTGGCTGGCAATGAAGCATGAAAATGGACAGTTTCCGAACTAGTAAATTGGAACGATGGAAAACCGTGTCAAGTGAGCAACAAACTAAATTCGAGCCGCCAATGCACTTCATTATAATAATAAATCTGCTGAAAATGTAGACCACCGCAATGTTTGTCAACTAAACCTTCTCTTTCACCTCCCAGCTGGCAAAGCCGAAATTTTGTTTTGAACATCAGCTTCATTATTTAATTGGCAAATAGACAGCGACTTAGCCTACAGACTGACACTCCACGACAGATATTATCTAGAATTGCATTAATCAGAAATTCATGCGTTACAAGTACGACGTTTTGGGTTTCATATTGTTTTCATTCGTCAGCGACAGAAGGTCCTGGAGTGATGGCAAGTGGTTATAACTGGTTAACTGATTAATAGGGTAAGTGAATTTTATGCAACTCTTTATATCAATTGTTCTAGCACGACTTAATTGAGTTTTTGAGAAAATGAAACTTTAAACGAGTCTGATTTTTATACTTACCCTTCCGGCAGATTCTGCATAGAAAACTCCAAACACCATGAAAATCAACAGCAAGGAACTGACTGAGAACGTTTTCGACAGACGTTCCTCCATTAGCGCCATCTTGAAGTTTATCTGACAAAACTGTAGACCCGAATCAAGTTTTTATGCTTTGGTATAAATGATCGGTTATCGTCCCCTAACAAAGTAGTCTAAGCGATGTCTATTATTTTGTACTATGTTAATGTCTTCTGAAATCTGAAGACGATTGTACATTCCAGAAACGACCGGATTGTGAATGACGTTGACGAAGGGACAGCTGGCGGCTGCAGCGTCCGTTCGAAGTCAATTCTCCAAGCGCCTGATCTCATTCGGGTGCCCTGTCTTCAAACATTTATGATCACAAATCGAAGCAGCAGCCTCTGCCTCTGTAACTGCTGCACGCAGATGGAGTGGCTCGAGGGCAAGGCATCCTGGCGCAGACAGATTTGCTTCGTTCAAGCGTGAGTTAAATTAGCGAACGGCATCGACGGAATCTCAAAATAGATGGCAATTTCTGAAAGAGGAGACGGCTGCTGGTTCGTTTGGCAGACATTTTTTGACCGCAGGGTAGAACGCAGAACGTTGTGTTTGCGACTAATTTCGCTCTCTACAATAAAACAAATTATGAACATCAAACAGAGAAATGCTGAGAGGAAATTAAGATGAAGTTGTGGTATGTAGGCTTCTGCGTATGACTGCCTATATATTTTTATGCTTCATATCATAGTTTTCAATGTGTTACTGTTTTGCAATAACAAATGACTTGCTCTATATATATATATAGATATATCCAATGAAGATGCTATCCAGATGTACCCATTAGTAAAACTCTTTATTTAGAATCTCTGACAGTAAGAATGACACTTTCTTCTTTATTGCTCTATAATCATCCGATAAATGTAGTCGTAGCCCTTTGCAGGCTCGGCAGCAGAAAGGAGCAAATACACACATGCAGAGCCAAAAAAAGAATTCTATCATTAACTTCTAAATAAAATAGCGAAACATTTGTAATGAGCACATAAGTGCGTATAGGCCTACTACGGTAAAGGTAATTCTAAGTTGGTCTATTACAGATTGCATGTATTTTAGGCGTCCACGTTATCCATACGAGGCTCAGAAACCGACAAAAACTGTGGTTTATACCTACTTTCTTTGCTGGCGACAAATAGTGTCAGTTGTTACAACCGCTCACGAGATTTCCGATGTCACAACAGTGGGAAATGTATCTCTGTCGTCATCGTGACGTATTACATGACGTAGTCGACTGGTTTATCACTGGCTGACCTTTCCACTAAGGCAGGTGCAAAATCTGACACTAGGTTTCACCAGCAGCATAATAATCTCCACCAGCATTTCCCTGAGACCCATAAGGGTTCTCTACGGGTCACCTGTGGGAATATAGGTCTTAAAATTAATGAACTCCATGTTGGCATGATGGCAGGAATAACGGACATGCTACTTCTTTAACTTCCAAAGAGACCCCTACTAGGTGACAGTACAGCACGAATTTATATGAGAGTGGTTAACGGTTAATCATTGTCAGTTCTAAGGTCTAACAGCAAACAGAAGCAACCTAATTCCCAGTTTTGGTGAATGTTCTGCTGTTATCCTTAGTAAACTCAGCTGTATCAATATAACTGGTCTACTACTGTACACTCGTTGGGAATAAGATGGTAAAGAACAGGGCTGGTCATCCATCCTCATTTACACGAGCTAAGAGAGTAAATTTTATTGCGGACACCTATAATTCTTGTGTTATTCTTGCTTTAACAATAAATTTAAAACTTCTCTATATATTTCACTGCCTATCAAAATTGAAAATGCATGCTGCATATTGATGTTACTTCACTGCCCTGAAGTCTATGGCTCACTCTTTTAGCGAGAGATGTTAGTTCGCCTACGTCTCTCTTAAAAAGAAATAAGATGATCACGTATTCGAAAGATGGCGGTACATGTCGTGAAGTTTTGCCATATTATGCAGTAACTGGTAAAATTTGCAAACAGCCTTATGATCACATTCCTCATGATTCCTGATTAATTCAGCGCGTACGCAATTTTCTACCGTTAACTGTGCACTTATCTAGACTCAGCTTGACGCCTGGTGACCTAAGGGTATTCACTGACAGGATGGGCCGCAGATTCTGAAGCTATATTGATACTGTACTGATTATCACATTTCTATCATGCAATAGGTCTACCTCACATCAGTCTTTCTTGAACTGAATCTCGAAAATGATAGAATCGCAGCGTCGACGAAAGTTGTAATGACCGTTATCGAGTCTATCAATCATGTGTCACACTAGAATTACATGGATTACTTGGACTTTTGTTAATTGTTTACTGGGGTATGACTTTATAGCTAATAACAGACAATGATCTCTGCAAGTTTATAACCATAACCATAAATTTGATTGGTTCCGTCAAACAAAGAAAACAAATCAGTTCAGATGAAATACAGACAACTGAGTAAAACTGAGGGTTAGCAGCGAACATCAGGGAAAGAAAAACCCCAAGAGGACCATTGTCCCGCTTTGCAGGGTGACCCTTTCATAGAATGATATGCAGCGGCTGGTAAGTTCAATTGCACATGGGAGCAATATGACTTAACTAGATAACTATTGCACACATCTCAATCAGTTTTCTCAGCTTTCAAGTGATAGTTCAATCTTCATTTAAAGAGACAAATTTTGGACAAACCTCGTATGTCATCGGGGACCTTCATATTATAAGCGTTTTTGCAATGGAAAGGATGAATGTGATCTCTTAAGTTATATAGCGTATGTAAAGCCCTGTATATGTTTCGTCGTAGTCAATAACTCTTAATTAACTTCGTAATTTATGACAGTGTTTTACGCATGACAAAAATCATATTTCAATACCTTGTTTAGACTAAACCATTTCAACGTAAGATCTTACATATGAAAGGCGGCAATATTCGGTTTAAAACGCAACGCTTGACTACTGGAGCACTTTGAATGGTGTTACAAAGGCTCTTTATAACGGCTTTCAGTGGCCATAGTAACTCGTAAGCAGTAATTGCTTATCTACTTTTTCTGTGAAAAGTCTAACCACAACGCATTAAGCACGTTTACTCTCGGTCTCCACATCAAAAGTATTCACGACCTCCATCAATGTTGAGCACGGTTTCGTATATCAGAGTGTCATTCACTCATCATCAGAACTCGCTGTCATTAGAAATGATTATCCCGACAGCTTGGCACATACAACCGCCAACGCAAGTACAGTCATTTTGTAACAGAGACGACTTATAGGCTATTTCAGGAAGATAATTAGAGAACAATTCTTGGCATTAAAGTAACGACGTCTCATTATCTATGACAGGTAGGCTAATGCTAATACCCTCGGTGACATAACAAGGTCGTATCCGTAACCAAAATTTCCTCAATGCCACACTTTGGCATTGACGACAACGCTGCAAGAAGATTGCTCGTCTGTGAAGTGATGCGCTCTTGCACGATGCATGCATGCATTGCGGACGTCTGACAAAATTAATATAAAGATCGTGCTATAACGATTTGTAATGGCTTTCTGAGTTTTACTGCACCTCATCTGAATGCATAGACACACTTATTTTTATAACATCTATTGTTAGCTACTCGGTCTTGAAAATTGTGCGTATCGGTTACAGCTGTCTCCTAATGTAACAACTGTCCTAATGCATCAAGAGTATTTGGTGGAATTACTGACCAATCTTGGCTTTTTATTAATAGCAACTTGCTCTTTATTATAAGCTATTTGTAAGGAAAAGGTGACCTTTATGCACTGGTCGTGACTCGTGACTACCTATACATACATTTCGATCCTGGCCTATATGTCTTACATCACTGTAAGGCTTTCTAGTCGGCAGGCTCGACCCTACAGCCAGTGTTATTTCTATTAACTGTAACTGTAACTGAAATAGCAAAATAACTGAAAAATGTCTTGCAGTTAACTGTAACTGTAACTGAAACTGAAAAATACTGAATAACTTAAACTGTAATAGTAACTGAAAAACCAAAACTGTATAACTGAAAAATAACAAAAGTTAACTGAAAAATAAAACATGAGTGTTTTTCTTACTTACTTTATGAATGGTAGTCCTACACTAGTCTACGGTCAGTTTTCTATACTCATTTTACTTCCTGTTTCTTTTCAGTTTTGTATGCTAGTTTCACTTCTGGTTACTTTTCAGTCTTCTATGCTAGTTTCACTTCTGGCTACTTTTCAGTTTTCTATGTTCGTTTCACTTCCGGTTCCTTTTCCTTTCGTTGTTTTGTCGTTGACGCTAAACCGTAAATTCGTAAAACAATCCACGACTACGAGAATACTGTTTAGGCCAAGTAATGGTCGAAAAGTAGAAAGTGGCTTGTGGGAACATTTTGTTTACGAAGCCGCAGACGACAAAAGTCGATGTTGTGTTCACACCGTTGCTGGCAAGGACGTTGAAAACCACGAGTGTGGCATACTAATTGTCGGTACAGAGCAAGTGTTAATCTGGAACGTCGTGTTTTCCTTAAAGTAAACCGACAATATGTTAAATCGCATTTATTTGCTGTGTAAATATTTCTGGTAACTGTTCAGAATACTTATGGTCAGTGTGTCATTAGTCATGACTTGTGAAAAAAATAACTGATGCTATAACTGAAAAATAAAGAGAAATAACTGAAACTGTAACTGAAAAATAAAAAAATAACTGAAACTGAAAAATCTGATTTCAGTTAACTGTAACTATAACTTTAACTGAAAAATCATAAATTAGATAACTATAACTGTAACTGTAACTGAAAAATCATAACTGAAATAACACTGCCTACAGCATGCAGTTTTTATTTCGTTACGTTCTACTAGATCACCAACGCTAACTAACTTTGAAGGACGAATGTCTGAATCGACGTTTCTTGACAACGCTTTTATTTTTAGCCCAGCAATGGATTCTTGAACTGATAGTTGATTTCTATTAAAGTTAATCTCAAAGAACTCTAAATCGAGGGCACTTTTAAAGCACTGGATGAATGAGAACAGCGCTGTGGAGTAGCGTAATACTAATACAATGTAGCCGGGACTAAAGGAAACAGAAGGAGGTCTAAGGTGGCGAAAGAAGCGTATGGCTCGGTAGAAATATAAATCACCATCTGCGTAGAATTTTAAAGCTCTGGCAATTTATGCAGATGGAACACATTGACGACGCTCCCAACAGCATATAGCTTAGATTGACCCGTCGCAGTCAAAGAGAACGATCACAGTTTAATAGAGTGGGACAACAAGGACCCACAAGTGTTTGTCAGAGGAGCTTTTAATTTTGTACTCGTTCACAACGACCTCTTTCTTTCGCCCACGCATTTTACGGCGCAATTTTCACGCACACGCACCCACAGACAGCTACACGCTGCTTCACTGCCTCCAAAGAATAGCCTAGAATTATAGCAGTGGGACGGTATAGAAAGGATATAAGCAGCAGCAACAGCAACAGCATCTGGTGCCTTTGTCGCACGCACGCACGCAGACCCAGCCTCCTCCTCCTCTCCTCCTCCTTCTACTCCTCCTCCTCCCCCTACCTCCTCCTCCTCCTCCTCCTCCTCCTCCTCCTCCTCCTCCTCCTCCACCTCCTCCTCCTCCTCCTCCTGCCAAGATGCCCGATCCATCAGGGTAGAATCGGATGCCTGATGAAGACGGGTCCTTCAGTGGCTGCCCTTCGGAATCCCAGTCTGATGGAGCACGCAATTTCGCATCCAGCAGAGTAGGGTAGGATGGGGTTGGATGGGGGCAACGGGGGTGGATGGGGGGGGGGAAGAGGAGGTAAGACGATCTCAGACACACTTCACGCTCTGTCGACCGGTGGCAGCCAGGCTCTGAGCATTCCTCTCATCGAGGCGAACACGCTCTCTACACAACCGATCGGAGGATGTCTTTCACGGAAGTCGGCTTCTAATGATTTGCTTTGCATTGTTCGAGACATCTAGATGCCGCCATATTCGCCGCCGCCGACGTCATCATCGTTGTCTGCAGCAGACGACTTAATGGCCTCGTTTTCGACGAGAAATTGCGATCGAGGCTATTATGTAGCGCAGTAAATACTGGCGCTGATGTTGATCATTACGTCATGCCTACGTCAGCTTTTCAAGAAGAGATTGTTCGTCGCCTTTATGTAGCTCCTCCGTTCCTTTTCTGATAACGAGTCTTCTCCAACTTTCGCTCTTGCTTCTGTCTGTGTGTTTGTTCGCCTATCTCAACCCAGCAAGGTATCTGTCTGTCTCCTGGTTGTGTATTCGTGACTCAGTTTGTCAGTATTTCTGTCTTTCGGTCTGCCTCTTTTTGGCCCGATTTCTGTCCATTCTTTGCTCTGTACGATCGTCCTCTGATCTCTCTCTCTCTCTCTCTCTCTCTCTCTCTCTCTGTTTCGCTATGTGTCTCTCTCGGTGTCTCTTTCTCTCTTGCCCATCCCTCGGTCATTTCTTTCGCACACTGTCTGTTCCTTCATTCCTCCTGTCGTTCATCCAGCATGACTTGTCTCAAACCTTGATATCCATCATTCCTCAGGATTCGATTCAAAACTAAAATCTCACCTTTTCACGAGGTCCTATTCCGATCCATCGAATCCCTCGCCTTCCCCTCGCCCCATTTCTCTCAACATAAACACAACCGTAACAGCTCCTTTGTCATCCTCACAGTCAATGGTTTAATTCAACCGGATCTGAGGTCCATCCGGTACCTCTGATTTGAGATCCGCCACCTGAACTGTATATGAGATCCACTACTTAACAGATGAGACACGCCACCTAAATGTATGTTTGGTTGGAAAAATTGATTATATGTTTCACACGTTTTTAGCTATATCCGAAAAGCGAATAGCAAGTGTCAGTTATAGATTATCCAGAAGACTAAGGTTTTACCTTTGCAAAACTTTGGAGATCCGCTACCTCTGGATAAGCAATTCAACCATAGGCGCCGACTTTTGGTTTTGTCCCTGGGTGCCACTACCTGGGTCCTACCCCAGAACCGGTAAAAAAAATTTTTACATTGCCAAAGGTGACTTTTAGTGCATTTTGGGAAAAGAAATCAAGGGTTACGTGGTTAGAACAAGTATTTGAAACTCACTATAATTGTGATATCATGCAATGTTGGGTATTTGTGGTGTACTGCTTCACAAGTACTGTTGTGAGATTACTGTAACAGTGTAACATAAGCCTAATTATGTAAAAAATTTGAATTTAAAGTCTGAATTCTTCTGGGTGCCCGGCTCCCACTGAACTTTCTCTCTGGGTGCATTGGCACCCAAGGCTCCCAAGGAGTCGGCGCCTATGAATTCAACCAATGTCTCTAGTCTCCTGCCCCTTCAACCTCATCACTGTATGGCAGGGGCGTAGCCAGAAAAAAAAAAAATTGGGGGTTTAAGATTTCGGGGGGTTTACATTAGAAATGGTCGCAAAAGTCCGTTTTTTAGATTTTGCATGTAAAAGCATGCAAAAATTTTGTTTCACTTCACATGAACCCGTAAAACCACCCCCTAAATACGCCCATGCTGTATGGTATCTGTAGATAGCCAATCCCCTCTGACCTGCCACAGCCTTTGTGAATATGCTGGTGCACTGTGCTTAGCTTATAAATAGCACTCTATATATATTTAGAAGTTTATTATTACTTTAATCTGTATCTCTATCCGCGTCTGATTCATATTTTGGCGATGCATGTTTGCGGAGATAGACTGAAATAGACTGCTGTTTGTCATTCACAACTATTAAAAGAATATACGGTATATAATATATCAGCGTGTATATATATATGTTTACAGGAATGTGTATAATCAGGGAATACATACCCTGAAATTTCAGAATATGTGTATTATCAGGGTATGTGTATATAATATGCCATGAAAATTTAGGGCTAGGGCATGGACTTCTATATAATAGCTAGCTATTATTAAGACGTCTATGGCTAGGGTTTAGGGTTAGGGTTAGGTTAAGGTTAGTGGACTAGGGTTGGGGTCAGGTTAGGGGGTCAGGGTTAGGGTTAGTATTAGGGTTAGGGTTAGATATACATGAAATATACACATTCCCTGATTATACACATTCCTGTAACATATAACACGCTGACGCCAACGATTGAAGTGACAAAATGGTAGTAAGGAGGAAGGATGTCTAAATGTCTGCCTCCTCCTGGCCTTCATCAAGCATCAATGGACAGACGAGTCAGTCTGAGTGGTTGTGTGCGTGACAGAACGGAAGACTGGATGCAGAGACGACAGAGGCAAGGGATGGAAGGGGATGGAGGAGATGGAGGAGATGGAGGAGATGGAAGAGGATGGCGGAGATGCAGCAGCAGCAGCGATGAATGGATGCGGAAATGAGCAACAGACGGATGCAAAGAAATCACTCGAGTGAAGGAATTCCCTTAGCAACCAGATGCTGCTGCTGCTGCTGCTGCAGCTGACGCCCAGCATCCACCGGATCCATCGATTCAGCTCCGTTGCACTTGCGCAAAATCTGGCACTGCAGGGATGTCACGAATCGCTGGCCAATTGAGCGATGTATTCTTGGTTTTCTTAGTTTATTCTTCAGCTTAGAAAATACGGAGAATCGCAGGCAATGATGACACCGGTTCATTAACGGAGACATGCGATAAATAACAGGTCTAGTACTTTTTTTAAATCTGAAATGCCCGAACAGATAATTCAAATTCGTTTGAAATTATAACAACGTTGGCGAAATCTCAGATTCAGAAAGTTTGGAAGCGATTAGCCTGTTGTTGAAAAGGCATGTATGTATAATGTATTTAGAGCTAGTCTGTTGGATAAGAAAAATGGGATAGGCTTCCGACAGTAATGTTGGCGAAACAAAAGCGACATGAGGCAATGGCTGCGTAGATCGAGCACGAATGTGTGATTTTGAATAGAAAATAGGGACAGTAATGATGAGAACTGCAGAGAATGATGTGCAGAGAATCAAGTTCTACATTTGTAGCAGCAACAACTTGTGCAGTAACAACTGACATAACATAAACATGAAATTGTTAATAAATTACCATTAAACGAAGCAAGTGGTTATTAGGAAACGTGCAGGCGCCTATAGTTTCAAGGATAGCCTACATGTCAAGAATCTACAGCCGACTGAAAAGTTCATGCAATTAAAGGGTGCAACTCTTTCTGTGGACTCATGTTAGAATTTCTGTGAACAGAGGGGGCTTGCTGTACAAAACGGAATTATAATATATCAAGCAGAGGTGAATTTGACAAGCCTCCTTACTCTGCAGCAGAAGCAGGAGGCTTGGAGAATTAGTTGGATAAAATGCAAGTATGATAAGCCAGAGTCGAAAATGCATCTACTTGCTTGATAAACACATTAGACTATCAACTAATGAATTAGCTAAAACATCACACCTGTATATTTTTGAGGTTTAGCTACTGATGTCATGTCCTACGTCACGGGGGCGTGTTAATAATTTACATATGGGTTTTTGTTCATTTGTTGATATTTCCACTACGGCACTACACAGTATGGACAATTATTATAACAATTCTGGAAGCAACCCATACCATGGCATCTCAAACTGCTACAATCTCGGCAGTGCGACCTGAGTAAAGCAAGTGATCTGATCAAGGCAACGCATGAGAAATTTGAGAGCATGCAGAATGAGTACGATTCTATCCGCGATACTGCTGTTAGTCTGGCAAAAGCTTGGGGCATTAAAGATCATTTTGAAGACCGGCGTTTAAAGAAGGCAAGACTATTTGATTAAATTTGTCACGACGAATCGCCTTCGTCAACCGAGAAACGATTCAGAGTGAATGTGTTTTTGGCTACAGTGGATAGAGCATGTGGACAAATCAAACAGCGATTTCTCAGCCGTAGTTCTTTGGCTGCAACGCTCAGCGTGCTCTTGCCTTCCATACTCTTAGATGCCTCTGACGACGAATTGTATGCAGCAGCCGAACTGTTAGCTAAACAGTATGATACCGACATTTCGCTATCTTTTCCAGCTCAGCTGTTGTAATTTTGCTCAAGCTTTCGTTCGAAGTTGTCAACGTAGTCAACCATCTTCGAAATTGCACAACTGTTACTCGTAGACTATTATGCTCTTTCGTCTACATTCAGTGATGACTGCACTGCCTAGCCTACATGTTTCTGCTGACTTTATCTGTGACTGTGAAAGATCATTTTCAAAACTGGAGCTCATCAAAAACTATCTACAAAGTAGCCTACCATGTCAGAAGAGCGGCTGAGCGACCTGGCAATGTTGTCAATAGAAAATGAATATGCCAAAAAGCTTGATAGGCCTACTTCAAAATTGGTGGATATTTTTGCGCAAAAGAAAGCGTGCAAACGACCGTTTTAACTTTTAGTATTCCTCTTCTTAGATTACCGCAGAATTTAGACTTGTCCAATTTGATTATCTGACCTTTAGGCTAATGTTGTATGCAACAGCGTTTTTTGCACAGCGTTTTTGCTTGAAATCGAATGGGGAGTTCAAGGGGCCCACCACCAAAGCTCTGCACAAGGGCCCCCAAAATCCTTGCTACGCCACTGGATGATCTGAAGAACAGAAGAATTCGGAACCTCCAGCCGAAGAAGTTTTGTTGTAGTAATAAGTTAGGGCATCGTTACCGTAAAAGGTTAGTAGAATTGCGGTTGAGTGATTTGGTGATTTAGCGAGCAGGGATAATTAAACGTATAAACTGCCGGATGTTCAATATAAAGAGTTGACCTGTGGAACTGCAGTGCACGAAATCTTCCGATAAACCACGGGACTTCTTGACATCGGGGTTGCGGCATCCTGGTAGGAGTCACACACTCCACTCGGTAGAAGAAGAATACTCTTTAGAAGAACTCGGTAGTCCGCAAAACTTCTATATAATACTCCTTAAAAATTATGTGTTTGATCCTTATGTTCATATTAATCCTAAATAATTATAACAATAAAGAAACCTCTATTGAACTAGGTCTTCTTACTTCGAATTTCTCTATTCTTTGTGTCCATCTCAGTCGTATCATCCCCGTGCAACCGTGTTCCTCTAACGTCGATATCTTCGTTCTATGGATCTGCTTGAACTCCATTGTCAGGTTCTGATCCTTCTTCATCGTTCATACTGAAACGTGTACTCTGAAAGCCTATAGCGACCTTGTCCTTGCTGCTGACAAGGATTATGTGATTACCCTAGTACTCCTAAATTTCTCTGCTGCTTCTCACTGCGTAGATCACTGTATCTTGCTTAAAGTCTGGCAACAATCCTTTGGCATCTCGAGCACTATATATGTTCTCAATTGGATTTTCTCCAACCTCTCTAAGCGCACTCGGTACTTTCAAGGTTGCGTCCTAGGGTCACTGCTGTCCATCATTTATACCTCTGCACTGTCAGCCTCTCGTTATGGTATAGAAATCCCCCTTTATGCTGATGATCCCAACTCTATGTACATCTGCGACTAAATGATGTTAGAGATGCTAAAAAGAGAGTTCGTTCCTGCATTGATGACACCATGCTATAAGGCAGTGGTTTCAACCGAGGTTCCGCGGAACCCTCATGTTCCGCGGACATCGGCCAGAGGTTCCGCAACAGCTCAATATAAAAATTTCTAAACTAAATTCACAAAAGAATGAGCAATGAGCAGGATTCTTCACAGCTTTCAGTTATTCCTGCTAGACACATTATTCTATTTAAAAAATTAACATTATTACGTATTTATCCCAACATCACAAGTTACAACTACATTTATTTCTTGAAAAATTGGACGGGTGAAACGCGCTGGGTTCCGTGAGTAATTGAGTTCTTTGTGTATTATAAGGTTCCGTCACAACAACAAGGTTAAAAACCAATGCACTATGGAGTCTGTCTACGCACCTCAAGCTTATCCGAGATCATTTGATTTGACCGTCCCTCTAAGCTCCTACAGTGTATTGAACTCTCACTCTCTACTTTCACCTATCTATTCTCTCCATCATCTACTGTTCGGGATCTTGGAGTCATCCGCTACTCAACAATTTTCCTCAAACCTCGAATTGCTGCCATTCTCGAGCGTGTTCGTTTCGCCTCAGAAGAAACCGAAAGCGTCGCTCTTCTCTGGACTCGGCATCACTGAAAACAATGAATCACTGTCTTATTCTGACGCTACTTGATTACTGCAACTCTATTCTATACCGTCTCCCTGAACACACACCGCTACCTCTTGCCAGAATAATGCATCAAGCTTCAAGACTTGGACCGAGACCATATCACACCTGCTCTTTGTGCTCTATGCTGATTTCCTGTGTGTGATTTCCGCTTCAAGCAAGCATTCCTCATGTACCGAGCACGTGAAAATCATCTGCCACCCAACTTACTTTCCATGGTCACACCCTGCTACTCTGTTAAAGGCCGTTGTTCATGTTCGCAACTCTCTTAACAAGACTGTCTTTCGCCCTAAACTGAAGACATACCTCTTCGTCTGCTTATGGCTCTTAATGGTTTCCCGGCTCCAATGTGCACTTCTGAAAGTTGTAAGAAGGGCATTATGAACGTACGGTTGCATTGTATAAAAATTATTATCTTCGATACATGACTTGCGTAATACTTAAATGACGGACGACTTTCGACGTGGCATTGTAGTCTCCGTACCGCCACATATCTAATATCTAAAACCTGCTGAAAATGTGTTGGATATTACAATTGCATCTAAATATTTTGATTTATGTTTCATGAAGTCTTACTCAATAAACATTCAGTTTCACAATTTCTATGAACATTCAGAATTGTAATTGTGTAATTGTTCAGATGAAAACAACATAACAATGAACTAATGCAAATGTGTTTGCCTCCATTGTGCTTCAGATGTTCGTAATTACCACCGGAATTTATATGGCGGTCGTTCGGTTGATTAGCTTCGGCGCAGACGGCAGACGTGGATCCGGTCGAGCAGAATGATTGGGGTCATTTCGCGTCTTCGTCGCGCTTATGTAGACCAACAGAGAATCTCAAGTTTCGCTTAAAAACCGAATACGATCGAAATCAGAATCTGCTGCTGCTGCTGGGTAATTCTTGTCCAAATGCGTTCAGCAAATCCGGTTCTGGCATCCGAGAACATTACGAACACACGCTGAAGCAAATAGCGGTTTAGCACGGGGCTTGGCTGGAAAACAAATTGCCCCCTTTCGGTTACATAGCCTGTATGACTGCTAGGTTTATTACCGCTGATGTCACCTACAATTCCGCATGAAACACAATAAGCAGGAGGTTTAAAGCCTATTTCAAAAGTCATTGCTATGGTTACCCACACGGCTTTGTCATGTTGTCAAAAGGTGTGAAAGCCCTAGAGGATGTAATTCTGTTACATTATTAGATCGTTAAAAGCGTATGAAGATGTATGATTTCTTTATGCATCTACAGGCTATAGGCGTATCTCATCAAAACGTGCGATGTATTTCTTAAATCTATCAGCTTTTATAGCATCGTAATAATATGACGAGTAGCTGCCTATTTACTAGCAGTACAACCACCAATGAAGTTCTGAGCGCAATATGTTTCATCTTCACATTTTTATCGGGTTTGGTCAGAGAAGTTATTTCAGATAGAGTCGAAATACATTAAAATACGGTACTTTAATGGCAAGGACAATGCTTCCCAGAGACTGAGAGGGTTAAGCAAAATATTAACATATAAGTATCTTAGAAGGCCTGTATATTGGGATGAATTAATTGGAGATTTACCGAATTTACTAAATACTAAAGTCTTACTGTTCAGTTTATACTATTTAGCTCAAAGAGGAAGATAGCTTCAGTTCATGACTATCCGTTCTCTATTAACATTGATAACCAAAACATAAATAGCGTGACATCGGCTAAGTTCTTGGGGGTCTACATTGATGATCAATTATCATGGAGACAACATGTAACCTATATTTCACAGAAATTGACCAAAAATATTGGCATAATTTGCAGATTCCGGCATCTCCTTCCTAAAAACATACTCTTAAATTTATACTATTCACTAATCCATCCTTATCTCTCATATTGCAACCTTATTTGGGCATCTACGTATTGTACCAGATTGACCTGTTTGACAACCCTTCAGAAACGCATTATACGCATCATATGTAACGTACCCTATAGAGCCCACACACGAAATTTATTTCTAAGTCTGGGAGTATTGCATTTTGAAAATATCAATAAGCTTCAAGTGGGCGAATTTATGTGCAGGTTCCACATGCGCTTATTACCAAGCGGTTTCAATCGATGGTTCAGTAAAAAGTCAGAAGTTCATAGTCATCACACACGGTCCTCTAATAAGTATCACCAAATTAACACAAACACCACGATTAGGCAACACAGTATAAGAATTTATGGTCCTATCTTTTTGAATGTTACCGAATACCGACATATCTAAACAACGTGCCAACGCTGCATCAGTTTAAAAATAAACTAATATCATACCTACTGAACTCTCAGTGTCTTTATAGCACCATGCCCTGTGTTGCAGTTATTTTGTTATTAGCCATTGTTTATTTAAGTATATTTGCTTTGTTCACTGATGTTTTGGTATACCAAGTTAGGATACTGCTATTGATGTTTACTCACGAAATTGTTATTTATGATTTACTCCATTGGTTGCATTACGATTGAAATTGGGCGACCTCTGTTAGCGGAACGGTTGGTTCTTTCGGGGTTTCCCATTGTTCACTGCATGTTTACTTCTGTTTACGTTTTCTGTGATTACGTGATTATGTTTTCTTCGGTAAGCAATAAAGCATTTATTGATATTGATTGACATGGAAGTTGCATCTGTAGGCATAATAGGATCGCTTCGTTTTAGTTGAAACTATTCACATTGAACATGGTTACATTTTCAGTTTGTATTGCGCAGTGTAACGTAGAAAAACGGATGTTTTCCATTACTGAAGATTGCAGAATAGCTTCGGACTGACTGCGGACATAATCGAATGCTTTGGAGCAGACGGAAGAAAGCTAACAGCCTCTGGTTGTGAAAAATAAGCCACTCTCCTCAGGCCACCCTGGATACGCCTTAGTAGGCCTAGATACAGTCGTTTCTTGGCACAGAGTAGTCATGCGATATTCCTTGTCACTCATCTCCGAGAAGGAAAATATGTTGACGCATAAAAGAGATGCGCTTGAACGCTAGATATTGAAGCCTGTAATAATATAAGGTACCGGGAAAAGACGTATGAGGTGGCGTACATTATGAAACTACCAATAATGCGCTATAAATCATACGCGTCGAGCTATTATAGTCTATAATTAAATAATCGGTACTATGGACTCTTTCAGACCTGTCGTTTGTAACGCCATCACATTGTTTACTTAGTGTTAAATTGCATATTGGCAATTTAAGAATCAACAAACATAAAAATGAACGACAAAATGTTATCAATAAATAATATTAATTAATATTACGACGTGTAATGGAGCTCGAAAATGGTAATATACACAACGAAAATATCGAGGCCACAGAAGAAAGAAAGATGGCGGACATAAAATAATGTCAGCAATAATGTAACATGTGGCACTTGTAAAGGCCTCTATAGAAGCTCGCGTATCGGTTTAAGGAAGAGCAGCTCATGCATTTAATGTGTTGCATATGTTGATGACGTAAGCCCCACCACCGTCAGTCAGTGGAACGTGACCCTCACATGTGTGTGTGTGTATGTGTGTGTGTGTGTGTGTGTGTGTGTCTGTGCAGATTTTCAGTGGGCGTTTGTTCAGGAATTTCTACCATATCTCGTTGTTGATTCATCTTTGGTTGTTGACTTGTCTCAGCCCATTTGTGTTACGTGCCTCTAACACCGGGATGCGTCTAAGTACCACTCATCGACTGACTGCTTGCAATGTTGGAGGTTGGTGTGACAACGTTTGTCGCGTAGTTTATGACGTGGGTGCTCGCGCGGGAAAACGTCGGGCTTACGTTGCGATGAGTGTTAGGCCTATTCATGCCTGGATTTGCTTGCTTACACAATGGAACAGCCTATATAAGGACGTCGTAAATGCACTGAAAGGAGAGCGCGAAAAGATGTGGACTACTGATTTCTTCAGTTACAAATGTCGCCGAGTATTGCTGACAATAGCGATTTGTAGTTTAGTGCGTGTAGGTCTTGTATATTTTCGACTACGTAATTAGTTTATTTCAATATAGCCTCCTGCAATGAAATCGAAAGTTCGTTTACGCTATGATACATATTGTGCAAGTCAATGGTTCGAAACGCGAGTAATTGACAACTTCGAAAGGGATCTGTTCATAAGGGCGACATAACAAAAGAGCGACATAACAGAAGACATAAATCTATAGGCCACGACTCTAATAAATGTACTAAAGTGTCATTCAGTGTCTCACTCTTCTACCAATGTACTAAGGTTCTCATAGCATTGACTGGTCAATTCTCGCAATTATAGAAAATTGAGTCCATGCCGCATTATGTTATTTCGATCACTCATTGACTTCTAGCAATTTATAGTTTGCCATTCTTTATTTTACGCGTTGTAACAGTTCGGGTAAAGCCAGGTTTTAGCGACGAAAATTATATTCGATAGATTAGCAGTTGGATTGATGAAAAGAATTCTTGCTAAATAGAAGTTGGATTGATGAAAATAACTTTTTTAAACAGAAGTTGGATTGATGAAAAGAAATTTTGCTTGAAAAGAAGTTGGATTGACGAAAAAAAATTCTTGCCTAAATAGAAGTTGGATTGATGAAATATAATATGCTACAAATGGGCGAATCGATAAATTACCAAAACTGACTTCTAGCCAGCGTCTGTTCACCCCGACATCCGCGTCCCTATGAAGCCTATCAAAGTACAGAACCCCGATACATATGAAAATATAAGTACATGGCTGGAATTCGCAACCAGTTTTTAGAAGCTGTTCATAACGAACCTCTAAATAAACACATCCCACCAACTCTTCAAACAAACTCTCTCTTGCATATAGAACAAACTCGCTTAACACCTTGTAAGCAATGTGAATTTCTGGCTACGAATACACAAGCCCCCAACAAACAGACTATGATATCAACCAATATATCTGTAGATTCTGTTTGTTGTTACACTATCGTTATGTCGCTCTTTCAAATCGGCAATATTTCTGTCGCTCTTCTAAAATTGCTCTCCGATTTGTCGCTCTTTTGTTATGTCGCTCTTTCGTTATGTCGCTCTTTCGATACTAACCCCTTCGGAAGGTCACTGACAGTGTGTTTAATATATATATATATATATATATATATATATATATATATATATATATATATATATATATATATATCTGTAGATTCTGTACGCGTATACGTAGTTTCAGCTGAAATTGCAACTGAAGTTAAGAGTCTAAAGAAAGATGGCATGGCATCTACGCTATGCTAGGCTAGGCTAGACTTGGCTATGCTTTAATGTTTCTAATTTACTTTGAGATCCTTGAATAAAATAGTTCGTCATTCTACCATTAAAGAGCGTATGAGTGTCTGCATTGCTGCTTCAAAAAAGAAAATAAATACTGATAAGTTGGACGCCAGCAAGTCAAAATACATGTGCCATGTTGCATTAAAGATGAGAAGTACTGAGGTGTCATATCACCTATCAGATCTTTTTCGGCAAAATTTTATATTTTCTGGGCAGACAAAAGAAAGTAGAGGGTTATACAAAAGGAAATTTCAGCGAAGCATTGAGAAAACGTGAAAGGTTGACTGTGCGTAGCAGACGACCCAAAGAGAAATTATGATATTGAAAGCATAATTTTTAAAATTCTGGAGAAAAGACCTACATTGGATGAGTCCTGAGTACTATTGACGCAAGAAAAAACTAAGGTCTCAAGGTGGCAGTATAAGAGGACGAAATAGACTGTCGCTAAAGGAACTGAACCGATACGAAACATAATTTCACATTAATATTGCAGCCACTCAACAGCAGAATGGCCTAATAAAGTCACTGGAAAGAAGACAGATAATTATGTGATACATACATGTAGACTTAATGCAGTCAACAATTAGGACGGAAGAGCAGTTCCTTAGGCTACCATGAAAGACAGCCATAAGTATAAAGTATTAACGACTTCATTTTCTTAGCATCGGCATATGAGGACGGTGTTCATTGCTGTCCTTCGCCATCTGACCCTACTCAGTGTATGGTCTGTTACTCATTATATCCGAAAGTTCGCTAGGGAAGGGAAGTGGATCCGAAATACAGAAACACATTTCAGCACTGGTAGAGATATTAAGTTCCGATCTTTAGATCGACAGTACGGAATAAGATCAGAGATAGATAAGAATATTCTTTAATTGGCCAATTACTATCCGCATTTTGGTGTACAGACATGGTAATAAACATAGCCTACATCATCCATTGAGTTGATCAAGACAGTCAACTGTTCTAAAATCACACATACAGTATTATCCTAAATCCTAAATCCGATATATCATCCTAAGGATGAAAGTTTTCCTCATCATGTCATCTGCCGAAGGGATTGTGCTGTTATGGGCAGAGCTATCTATTACCGTGGGCGCAGGTGGTAGAAAGCGGCTCTGACCGATGGGAGCAGGTCAAAATGCCAGCCCCTTGACTATTGCCCATCTTGATCCATTAACAGAAGATCCGTTGACCACGTGGATGAAGTATAGTAAATTGGGTTTTGACTCTATGTAAAATCCAAAACTCCTAAACTGCTAATTTGAGCGTGACCGATAATCGCTGCGTAATTAAAACCGATCGGCAAAGGCACCTGAGTTTCATACTTACTATTACCCTAAGACGTGTGTAATGGAAGCCCCTCCCCCCCGTGTAATACTGTGGCTTCCAAACGCTTTATCATTCCTGTGAAATATCAAGTCAATCAGCTGAGTGGTTTCAAATTCACTGAGGGTAAAGGTTTCGCTATGCCATCCATATTGTTGTTAAGTTTACGCCACTGCACAGAGTTGCCGTATGCAGTGTCAGAACGTTTCAGCAGATGGAATTTGGGAGAAAGAATCGATTGTTGACCCGACAAAGGCGGACATACATCAAGGGAATCTTTTTACTATTTCTATGCAAATAACTTCTAAATGAAACGATTTGGGGATTTATACTCAAGGGAGGTACAAACTGTTTATACGAATATGTGTAGCTGCTGTATTGATCACATCTTTCATCGACGAATGGGTCTTCCTCATCTGCTACCGTACTCCTACTCACCAAAACTCATCTAACGCTCGAAGTCTTCACAAAAAATGCCAATGATTTGTTCAACGCATCCCTACCAATGACGTCACGAATCCTGCCGCAGCTCCAGCTCCAACCGTCTTACCTTCTCCCATCTCTCCCTTTTTCGATCTCTGTTTCTATCCTGTCTGTCTGTCTCTGCCACTCCCTCCATCCCTCTGTTATCTGTCGGTCTCTCTCTGTCCATCTCTCTCAAACTAGACATCCATAGAAACTGAATGCATATCATATAACGATAATGATCAATTTCGATTTTTTTTATTATATATAAATATAGTTGTTGCAAGTCACTGTATATATATATATATATATATATATATATATATATATTCCATAATAATACTCCTTTATATATATATATACATTAAGTTGACAAACCGCAACTTAGTACATAATAAAAATAAAAAATATTTATGTCTAATAGACTACGTCCGATAAGCATAGACCTTTGCTAAATCCAAAGGTTCGCCAGCTTCTGCTACGATGACTAAACTTAATCACTTTAAATACTTGGCATGCTATTTCTTAGTAGGTGAAATTTTTGCATCAATTATGTACCATCAGTGATAGTAACATTTCATCAATAATAGTCTTCATTGTGGAATTGTCTGATTGCCTTCTTCGTCACATTTTACCAGTCAACGTCTATAATAGGATCCATAAATTCTTGATGTAAACATAGACCTAGTTTTTAGGAACGTCAGTTGTAAAACTGAACAACGACATCGGTTTAGGGAAGCATCAATACAGTTCATCGTAATTATAATTGTAATTGTAATTACGACAATTACTATAATAGCATCGTCAGTTGCAATCTACGCCCAGGATGCTTTATGCACATACACACACTGTCACAGTGAACTGTCATTGCATGTTGGAGCTTAAGAGATAAGTCAATTGATGTAACATATGAATTCGTTCCTGATTGTGAGCGGAGTAGTAAGCTTATTCTGTTTTATTTAGCTCATACAAATTGCTGTGTGATAATGCAATACAGGAAACAACAGTAACGATGCTTTATATAGTTTTATTACTATCAGCACATGGAGCTCATATTGGACCCATTTTCTCATATGGGACACGTGTAGAGCCCATATGGGTCCCATTTAATGCCTATAGATAAGTTGACAGGAATGTTTGCATAAGCTTAGTCAAATCTATAGACCTCAGTGAGCCTTTTAGGCATGATTACGTTGGGAACCTTTGAAGTTCAACTGAATACACGCGAAGGCCTAGAGATTAGTTCAGCTGGGCGATAAATTGCCGCGATTCAAAACACAGATTATAGCTATTTGCCATTGCAAAGCTCCTTCGGAAGAGACGGTCTTCTTTCATCTCAGGTGACTTATTGCATAACATGGTAGAACGGCCGGCATTTTACCAGTGGCCCAGCGCAATACAATACAATACAAACGAACACGCAGGCTTCTCTGTAATCGAAGAAAAGCTAGACTGTGTGTTTGTCGGTCTGTGTTGTTTTCGACTGTAAGTGAGCATCTTGGTCGTGTGTTCGTTTGCACGTCAAATACGACACAACTGAGTAATTAAAGAAAGGTTATCCTAGTAAATAATAGCCTGAAGGAATCCAATTATTTCACTACGCTGTGTATTGAACGCGTGCATTAAGTCCATGTATGTAGGCCTATTTACCTGATTTCAAATTATACTGTGTGTAGATGTTGTTTAATCATAATTTTTATGCGATTATAAGTAAGTAAGTAGCCTCTTAATAATGCAAGTCAAACGCTCACATTTTACAAAGTAGCGGTATAGACAGTTGATGTAAAATGCTACTGTCGTTGGATCGGTAAAAGCCATAAACGACCCCTCGACTATTAGCAGCTACTAATGAGCGCTACTGACGCTCGCTTCAAGATGGTAAACTGTTCGAAGAATGGCTAGTTCACTGGTAGCCGATGCTGCAATGTCTACATAGGCCTATACCGTTAGCCTAATACACAAGACTGCATCGGTGCTTTTCTTGGCAACAGATGTTGTGTTGCTGGAATCTTTATAGTCCATTTCTGAAGTCTTACAGGAGAAAGCGCGTGGAAATTCGGATCCAGACTCTCCGTTTTTTAGTTGTTACCAACAACGTGGCGGCTGCCACAGCAGGTAAGATTACACAGATGATTGTAAGTGTTGTTAAAATAGATGATTGTAAGTGTTATTAAAATCGTCCAAAACAAGAATATTCCATGCAGTTGACTTGACAGGCATCACAGAAGCGGACTCGGAAGCAATATACCCACGAATAGACGATCCATTTGCAATCACACGGCTTAAAATCCAATAAAAGTGCACATTTTTTCCGAGCGAAATTTGGCGTCGACCGGATATTCCGCCAGCGAGATCCCGAGTTATATCATTGATTGACCTAGTTCAAATTTACGTTCTGCTGCTACAAGATACGTTTTTAGCGATTTATTTATCGATTTTGTCTGTAACTGTGGCTATGCGTTGGCTTGGGTGATGACTCACTGTTTTGTCTCCCGTTTCACCTGTGTAATCTTACCTGCTGTGGTTGACATTGTTCGGCCCAATAGGTTTCCAGCGCTGCTCTTTAATTGTTTAGGTAAAGGTCCACATTAAACTGGCTGAAATACTGTAGCTTTCTGCTCTCATCAGTCGCCCATGAGCTGAAGATGCTTTGCTAGTTTCATGACTAATTTAGTCACTTTTTTTACTTGCTGCGTGGTTCAGGTTGATCAGAGTCTGGTTCCCTTATAATGGTTACCTTCATTGAAATGTGCCATATGAATGTGACTTTTGGTGTGGGGCTTGATCAGAGTCACTCGTCAACATAATTTTATGATTCCTTTCTTTTGCAATCAGAAAGCTGTGCCTAGAAAAGATTAAATAAGTTTGCCTGCTTCAAGCAATCAAACAGAGATCGCGTGAAGCAGGCAAAATTATTTAATCTTTTCTATGCACAGCTTTCTCCCTTAGGCCTTATCTCTTGCTACTGCCTAAAACTAGAAATGTGTCAGCCACTTCAGTAACGCAACTACAATCATGTAGACTGTTTATTGCTTAATGTGTTTGAATCGAATACCTGACCAATTAACTATTAATTTAAAACTACAATTACAAACGCTGGAGTTAAGTAAGTAAGTAAGTAAGTAAGTAAGTAAGCCCACAGTAGGGTAATACCCCACAATAGGGTAATAGGGTAATACCACAAGCGTACACTATGGCACGCAAAACATTCATATTACGGATGATTTACGCATGCGTTTAATGCCGAGGATAGATAGCACACCAAAATTGTTATGACATGTTAGGTTCGCCCAACACATAAATGTGATTCTCTTGTAAACCAAAATGCGGTTAGCAATTGGTATAATAATGGATATTCTTACTTAGTTACTTACTTACTTGGAACGCAACCAACAGCAAGGGAAATAACAACCAACTTAATTAAAGTGTGTACGAACTTATAAACTTGACTCTAAGTGCAAGGTAATTCTTGCCAGAAATAAAAGCCTATCTATTGTCAACAAGCAGCATAAACTGCAAAATCGATTAGCAATTCGTAATATCATTAACATAAACTTGAAGTAAAGGAGCGACCAAATTTGAATCCTGGAGAATTTGGCACCCAAACTGCTACATAGTATGGGTGGAAGAGTCTTGTACCATTTTAGGGCAAACCACGAATAACATTTAGCATGATAGCATTTAGCGAATATTTTGATATGGTTTGTGGTATCAAAGAAGAAGAAGAAGAGCAATGCCTTAAGTTAACCATGAGGCAGTCATTGTTATATGAAGTGCTATCGACTTCATTTTCTTAGCCTCAGCTTATGAGGTGGGTGGTCAGTTTTCTCCCTTGCCGTCTAATATTCCCACTGACAGTGGTGTACTCATTGTAGCTGAGTTTCTTAGATTGATAAGTCAGTTGGACAGCGCATTCCAGAGGAAATGTGTCTTGACAATTTGCTGAAGCTGAGAACAAGGCAGGGTCAGCTCTGGACGAAAGAGCAGTATGCTAACAGGATTTCGGATGGTAAGTCAAACAACGTAGAGCAAGGAATTGAGGATTATACACTGAACGCCCAACGTGGCACAACGGAGCAGAGATCCAAAAAAGATTTCTGCTCTGACGGGATTTGAACCCCGACCTCTCGATTGACAGTCCAGCACGCTAACCACTACAATATCGAACACCCATTTATTGCATCAAACGCTTACTTGCGGAATTTACAATTATTAATGTTTTGAATACAAGTCCAAAGTTAGATTAGGTCATTCAATTGCCACACTCAGTTTATTTTTTTCTTCTCATACTTGATTACGGCTTGAGTTGGTGCGCCATCGGTTGTTGCCTTGTACATTAGACTCTCTCTCTCTCTCTCTCTCTCTCTCTCTCTCTCTCTCACACACACACACACACACACACACACACACACACACACACACATATATATATATATATGTAGCATTTGGTTCCTTGGAGGTCTGAAAATAGTTCCAGACAAATATGTTTACGCTTGAACGATGGAACAAGGTAAGCCGATAAAATTTGTCTTTCCTTGTCCTCTCTTTCACCATGTACTCCTCCTCCTCCTCCTCCTCTTCCTCCTCCTCTTCGCTTTCATCCTACAATTCCACCTCCTTTGTGCTTTCCAGCGTAAAGGACGTGACACGGATTGGCAAAGACTGCCGTCAATACATATATACGAAAAGAAGCAGACTCCACAAACGACCAATCAAAACTATGAGCGATAATTCTTATGCGTGAATACACTTCATATACTTGTATATATAAATCATACATTTTCAGATTATATTAACGAATATAGGACTCTGCTATGACCAGTCTGCACAGGTTATATAAATTTTCCATATTGATCTAGGTTCTGTTGTATCGCTTAAGCATTCAAATCCGCGCTGTATCGGAGTCCATCAGTG